>PVJD01001551.1:0-259420 GCA_004026545.1 Mormoops blainvillei | reverse complement strand
TTTTTTTTGCCTTAGTGCTTTCACGAGCATCCAGGCAAGGCTCGGAGGCGCCTGCGCGCTGGAACCTCCTTGAGCTCCAGCTGCTTCCTCCCGTGTCGCAGCGGCAGGTCTCCCGCAGTAAAGCAGAGGTAGGGGCGAGCACAGAGAGCACGGCAGCAGGGCCTCGGTGGAGCTAACTGGAGGCCAGATCCGTTTCCGAGACAGGCGAAATTTAATAAATGCCCTGTTCCGTTGAATTGGCAATGTTAGCCTTTTGTATCATTGTGGGTGCTTCTGCACTTACCCCTAGCCGCATGGAAAGTGGGGACTGGAAAGATTCGCTCAGGAACTCAGGCCCAAACTGCCTTAGCGCAGCTCACGAAAAGACCACCTTTCCGGGAGCGCCTGAACCCTCGCCTTCCCTGAACATTTTCTTCCTTTCTCTTTTAGAGTGGTCAAAGGCATTGGAATCTTTTCTAAGGTTTCTTTTTAAGTGATTTCCCCAGCTGAACTTTAAATTTGCAGGTTAGTTGGGGTGGAGGGAGAGGAATGGAGAGGGGAGGGAGGGAGGGAGGGAGGGAGAGGGGAAGACAGAGAGACATTTTTAAGGGACAGTTAAGAAATATCTTGTCAGTGGGGAAGAAGGCAGCCTTGTCTTTGTTAGTCATCTATTCTCAGATGCACTCAAATATGCATTAAATAGGAGAAGCTAAATTCAGACAACTGCAAAATTATTTAGATCCGTTCTACCTTAACAAATAATGACTTTAAAATCTACAATTGTAAATGACTATTCCTGGTATTTCACCTCACTCAGCAATGGCTTTTCTTTTTCCTTCTTGCAATTTAGAGTTACCAATAGATTGATAATGTCAAAGCAGTTGTGTGTATGTTTGTCTTTCTTCCCTTTTGTTATTAGGGAAGAAAAATACTAGGAACACATGGAATTCACAAACCTTACACCTTTCCTGACCTGGCTGGGTAGTTCAGTTGGCTGGAGCTTGTACTGCTGAGCCAGGGTTCGGGGCCCTGGATCCCTGGTACCAGAGCATACAGGAATCAACTAATGAATGGATGGGTGGAGCGACAAATCACATCTCTCTCTCTCTCTCTTTCTCTCTCTCTCAATCTCTCTCTCTCATTAAAAAAAAAAAAAGCTTACACTCGTCCAAAATGTCCGTTAATACCACAGCACACCGTATAGTCTGACACCTGGGTGCTTACGAATGACCATGGAATCACGCATTTCCTTATTTTACCATTTCTGAAGAATTTTGTTAGTGGGAGTAATACAAGATTTTAAACAACTCCCCACCTCCAAAAAGCTAGTAGAGTTGCTTTCATTAATTCCCAGTGTAAAACGTTTGCTTTTCCTCACACATGCTTATCGCTTTAAAGATCTTCATAGCAATAACTTGATCTTCAAACAGAGGTAAATACCTCACTGTTGGGTGATAAGAATGTGACACTCAGGGACACTTCAGCCAATCAGCATACGGATAATTTGGATTAATTTCCATATTGTGTTTCTGTTTGTTATACCAAGGTAAAGCTTTCTGTTTAAAGCTTAAAAATGAATACTTCAATGTCATGATGTCACAATCATTACAAAGTCCTATGTTGGTAATACTGAAATATGTTAAATTTTCCTAATTTTTTTTGGGATGTCCTAAATCCATTAAAATATAGATAATGATATGTTTTATATTTTCTTTCTTTCTTCCTTTCTTTCTTTTTAAATTTTTTTGTTGTTAATAGAAAAATATATAAAGCACCTAACTCTGGCATTCCTTTAATCTAGAAAAATCAACCCTACCATAGTACTGGAGTAACTCGAGGACACTTCCATTCAAGTGAAACACTCCTCTTTTCTGCAAAACAAATTCAGAAAGAATCAAAACTATATGGTGGTTTACAATTTCTAAGTGAAATGTCAAATTCATTTTTATGGGACGTCGAATATTTTCAATTTGTTGTTTTTGTTTTTGTTTTTTTTACTTCCTGGTTAGTGCCTCAGTGTACTTGGCAAAGAGTTATTTCATCAGTTTCACAGTTAAAAAAATCTGTAGAATAAAAAATAAATAAATTTGCTGAATGTTCATGATTGGACAGATCTTTGGTTATATAGAATAAGAAAAAGCTATTTAAAAGTAAGTTAAAAGGGTGACTGCCCTGCCAGGCCATGAAGCAACAATTTACTCTGCCAAAAAGTATAGGACCAAGATCCAAGTGTTTAAATATACTTAAAAAAACAGGTATTGATTGATTCCTTCAAAATAAGGGAGGGGATGTATATGCAATATTCTTTCGTTTCCACATCTCAGGGTATATTAAGGCTATACTTTTCCTTTGCAAATGAGTACAGTTATATCTACTAGTTCTTGAGTTTTTTCAACTGTTAAATGAGAATGCTCTTTTCTTGCTTCACAAGGGGGCTCAAAAAATTAATGAGATAGTTTCCATTTAGCTCATTAACTCTACTGCAGCAGGGGTGTCTGACCCCTGGCCTGCCAGGCAGCATGTGGCCCAGGATGGCTATGAATGCGGTCCAGCACAGAATCATGAATTCACTTAAAACCATCATTTTCTCAGTTTTCTCAGTTTTCGTTAGTGTTTGTGTATTTAATGTGTGGTCCAAGACAGCTCTTCTTCTAGTGTGGCCCAGAGATGCCAAAAGGCTGGAAACTTTGTAAAGTCTGCATCATCCACCAACAGGAATTTTTAAAAATATATTTCATAACTGACAAAAATTTCATATAATCTACAAGTTCTCAAATATAAAGTTATTGGTTCAAAGCATTCAAATCATAACCTTGCTTGATCTTAGCTAATTTATTTTTGATTCCTTATATCACCAAACCTAGAAAAATTATATTAAGAGTAGAGGAACTAAGCCAACAACAGCAATATAGTATATCCATGCTTGGTTGGAAGGACACCAAAGGTTTTGAAGTTCCTGGCACATTACATTTACTGTATTGATTAGTGGATTAGGAAATCTAATGTAATTTGCTTAATTTGGTTCTTATAATAAATATATACAGTGTTATTTAAACCAGCGATTTTCTTCTTTTCAAAATTAATAGGCCATTTCAGGCTTTTCCCAAGTGATGCACAGCCTCTTGATGGTCAAATGAAGTACTTTAGTTCTATGCATTGTTTCTCTGAAAATGTGTGTCGGCATATAAGCAATTCTTGGCAAATGCAGAGATTAATAGGCTAGGATAAAACATTCTAAGAAAAGACTTTTTAATCATTTATTTAAAGTGCTACTTCTCCAACTTAAAGCTTGTCTTTAAATCTTTAAGTATATGTGTCTTTGGTATTTTCAACTCTTACCAAAATCTAAACCTGTATATGAAAAAAAGACTTTTGTAAAATTTCTGGAAGCTATCTTGGTAAGACAGGCCTCCTTCAGGAACTTTTTCAGAGAAAAACACTACTTGGTCTTAAAAAAGAAGGGAATCTTACCTTTTGCAACATTTACCTGAATGTTCTTTATAGATTTTGGATAATAACCCCTTATCATATTCTCCATTTACCCTCCCCATTATTTTTGATACTTCATTATTGCTGTATAAAAATGCAACTTATTTCTGGATATATATTTTGTATCCTGCTACCTTATGGAATTCAATTATCAGTTCTAGTAGTTTCTCAGTGAAATAATTAAGATTCTCTGTATATAGTATCATGTCATCTGCAAATAGTGACAGTTTTATTTCTTTCCAATGTGGATGCATTTTCTTTCCTTTTTTCATCTGATTGCTGTGGTTGGGACTTCCAGTACTATGTTATATAATAATGGTGAAAGTGGATGCACTTGTCTTGTTTCTGATCTTAAGGGAAATGCTTTTAGTTTTTGCCTATTGAGGTGATGCTGGCTGAGGGTTTTTTATGTTGAAGAATGTTCCCTCTATTCTCACTTTGCTGGGAGTTTTTATAATAAATGAATCTGGATTTTATCAAATGCTTTTTCTGCATATATCAATATGGTCACATGATTTTTTCTTCATTTTGTTTATGTGGTGCATCATGTTTAATTTTTTAATTAATTTTTATTCTTTTCTTGTTGCTCAATTACAGTTATACCAATTTTCCCCATGGCACTCCACTGCCGAGCCCAACTGCACTCGCTCAGTCAATCCCCGCCCTGCTGTCCATTACCATGTCTTTTATACATGTTCCTTGACTAGACCCTTCCTCTTCTTTCCCCTGCAGTACTTCTCGCCTCTTCACAATGGTCACTATTGGTTTGTTCCTTATTTCCAATATCTGGTTCCATTTTGCTCATTTGTTTGTTCTGTTCATTAGCTTCCACTTATAAGTGATTTCATATGGTAATTATCTTTTGCCACCTAACTTATTTCACTTAGCATAATATTGTCCAATTCCATCCATTCTGTAGCGAAGAGTAGTAGTTCCTTCTTTCAATCTGCTGCATAGTATTCTATTGCGTAAATGTACCATAGTTTTTTGACCCACTCATTAACTGTTGGGCACTTAGGCTGTTTCCAGCACTTGGCTATTATAAATAAAGCTGTTATGAATATTGAGGTGCATAGGTTCTTTTGAATTGGTATTTCAGGAACCTTAGGGTTTAATCCCAGTAGTGGAATTGCTGGGTCAAAAAGCAGATCCATTTTTAGTATTTTGAAGAAATTCCAAACTGTTTTTTCACAGTGGCTGCATCTGTTTGCATTGCCACCAACAGTGCACTAGGGTTTCTTTTTCCCCACATCCTGGCCAGCACTTGTGTTTTGATTTGTTAGTGATGGCCATTCTGACCATCGTGAGGCGGTACCTTATTGTGGTTTTAATTTTCATCTCTCTGATGGCTAGTGATACTTAGAATCCTTTCATATGTCTCTGGGTCCTGTGTATTTCCTCCTTGGAGAAGTATCTCTCCAGGTCCTTTGCCCATTTTTTAATTTGATTGTTTGTCTTCCTGGTGTTGATTCATATGAGTTCTTTATATATTTTGGAGATCAAACCTTGTCCCAGGTATCATTCTCAAATATGTTTTCCCATGTGATTGGTTCCCTTTTCATTTTGCTGATTTTTTCTTTAGCCTTGCAGAAGTTTTTAGCTGATGTGGTCCCATTTGTTTATTCTTTCCTTTATATCCCTTGTCCTAGTAGATATATTGGTGAAGATATTGCTGCATGGGATATCTGACATTATGCTGCCCAGGTTTTCCTCTAGGACTTTCATGGTATCACAACTTATATTTAAGTAAGTCTTTTATCCATCTTGAGTTTATTTTGGTGTATGGTGTAAGTTGGTGGTTGAGTTTCATTCTTTTGCATGTACCTGTCCAGAAGTACTGGCACCATTTATTGAAGAGGCTATATTTACTCCATTTTATGTTCCTGACCCCTTTGTTGAATATTACTGGACCACAGGGACATTGTTTTATTTCTGGGCTCTTTATTCTGATCCATTATTCTCTGTGTCTGTTCTATGCCAGTATCAGGCAGTTTTGATTACAGTGACCTTGTAATACAGTTAGATTTCAGGTATTGTGATCTTTCCTACCTTGTAGGTAGGAATAGGCCTGGATTGCTATTCTTTCCCAAAATTGCTGAGACTATTTGGGATCATTTATGTTTCCATATAAATTTTTGAAATATTTATTTTATATCTGTGAAATATATCATTGGTATTTTGATAAAGATTGCATTGAATTTATAGATTCCTTTTGATAGTATAGACATTTTAATGTTATTAATTCTTCCAATCCTTGAACACATATTCTTCCATTTATTTGTGTCTTTCTTAATTTCTTTCTTCATTGTTCTGTAGTGTTCTGAGTACATTTTACCTCCTTGGTTAAGTTTATTCCTAGGTACTTTATTTTCCTTATTGCTACAGTAAATGGGATTTTTCCCCTAGTTTATGTTTCTGCTATTTCATTGTTTGTGTACAAAAATGCCTTCAATTTCTGAATATTGACTGTATCCTGCTGTTTTGCAAAATTTACTTATGAGGTTGAGTAGGTTTTTTTTTTTTTTTTTTTGTGGAACCTATAGAGTTTTCTATGTACACTGTCATGTCATCTGCAAACAATGACTGTTTTACTCCCTCCTTTCCAATTTGGATGCTTTTTATTTATTTTTCTTGTCTGATGATTATGGGTAGAACTTCCAATACTTTGTTGAATAAAAGTGGTGAAAGCAGACACCCTTGTCTTGTTCCTGATCTTAGCAGGAAAGCTTTAAGTTTTTGCCTGTTGAGGATGTTGTTGGCAGTAGGTTTCTCACATATGGCCTTTATTATGTTGAGGTATGCTCCCCCTACTGCCACTTTGCTGAGAGTTATAATCATAAATGGATACTGTACTTTATCAAATGATTTTTCAGCTTCTATTGATATGATCATGTGATTTGTGTCTTTCATTTTGTTTATTTGATGTATTATGTTTATTGATTTGTGTATATTGTACTATCCTTGCATTCCTTGGATAAATTCCACTCGATTGGGGTATATCATGTTTTTAATGTTGCTGGATCTGGTTTGCAAAGATTTTGATGAGGATTTTAGCATCTATGTTCATCAGCAATATTGACCTGTAGTTTTCTTTCTTTGTTGTGTCTTTTCCTGGTTTTGGAATTATGGTGACGCTGACCTCATAAAAAGAGTTTGGGAGTCTTCACTCCTGAATATTTTTGCTATAATTTGAGAAGGATAAGAGTTAGCTTTTCCCTAAATGTTTGGTAAAATTTGCTTGTGGAGCCACCCAGTCCAGGGCTCTTGGGCATGGGGAATTTTTTGATTACTGCTTCAGTTTCACTAGCTGTTATTAGTCTGTTCAGGCTCTCTGCTTCTTCTTCAAACATCATCTAGAAGATGATGTTTCTAGAAATTTGTCCATTTCACCCAGGTTGAAAAATTCTTGGTATGTAGTTGTTCTTAGTAATTTATTTCAATGCTTTGTATTTCTTATTTTTTGCCTTTTTTTATTCTTTGTTGTTCAATTACAATTGTCCCCATTTTTCCTCTGTTACTCTACACTGCTCTATGTATACCCCACCTCCCACATTCAGTTTTCCTCTGTTGTCTTGTCTTTGTCCATGGGTCCTTTATATGTGTTCCTAGATTTACCCTTCCCCTTCTTTCATCCTTTGTATTTCTTTGGTATTAGTTGTTATTTTTCCTTTTTCATTTCTTATTTTATTTATTCATTCCTCTCTATCTCGTGTTGAATCTGTTTAAAGGCTTATTGATTTCATTTATCTTTCAAAGGAATAGCTCCTGGATTTATTGATCCTTTGAATTATTCTCTTAGTCTCTACGTCATTTAATTCTGCTCTGATCTTTATTATATCCTTCCTTCTACTTGCTCTGGGCTTTCTTTGTTGTTGTTCCTCCAGTTCTTGTAGATGTAAGGTAAGGTCATTTATTTGAAAATATTCTATCTTTTTAGATAGGCCTGGATTGCTGTGAGCTTTCCTCTCAGTACTGCCTTCATTGTGTCCTATAGATTTTTGAGTTGTGGTATGTGCATTTTCATTTGTTTCCAGAGATATTTTGATTTCTTCTTTGATCTCATTGTTAACCCATTCATTGTTTAATAGCATGCTATTTATTCTCCATGAATTTGAATGTTTTTTAGTTTTTTCCTTAAGATTGGTTTCTAGTTTCAAGCCATTGTGATCTGAGGAAATCTTGATAAGATTTCAATTTGCTTGTATTTGTTGAGGTTTCTTTTGTGTCCTACAGTGTGGTCTATCTTTGAAAATGTCCCATGTGGATTAGAATAGAATGTATATTTTGCTTCTTTTTTGTGAAAGGATCTGTATATATCAGTTAAGTTCATTTGATCTAGAGTGTCTTTCCAAGCCACAATATCCTTGTTGATTCTTTGTTTGGAAAATATATCCATTGTGACAGTGGGGTGTTAAAATCCCCTAGTATAAGTTCTTTGCTGTCTATATCTTCCTTCAAGTCCTCCATATTTTCCTTATATATTTGGATGAGCTTATGTTGGGTGCATATATGTTTACAATGGAAGCTTCCCTTAATTGTTATAAAGTGTCCTTCTCTGTCTCTTTTTATGACCTTTGTTTTCACATGTATTTTGTGTGATATAAATATTGCTACCCTTGCCTTTTTTTCTATCCATTTTCTTGGAATATTTTTTTCATTCCTTCACTTTTAGCCTATGTAGGTCTTTTGTTCTGAGGTGAGTCTCTTATAGATAGTGTATGTGGATCATATGTTCTCATCCATTCAGCTACCCTGTATGTTTTTATTGGGGCATTTAATCCTTTTACATTTAAGATTATTATCGATATGTACTTATTTATTGCCGTTTTTTATGTGCTTATTTTTCTCTTTCTCTCTTGCTCTCCCTCCCTCTTTCTCTGTCTCTCTCTTTTTCTTCTTTTCTAATAGCAGTCCCTTTAGCATCTCTTGCAATTCTGGCTTGGTGGAGACCTACTCTTTTAGCCTTCATTTTTAATTTCACGATCTGTTTTACATGAGAGCCTTGCTGGGTAGAGTTCTCTTGGTTGTAGGTCCTTGTTTTTCATTATGTGGAATATTTCGTGCCAATCCCTTCTGGCTTGTAATGTTTCTGTTGAGAAATCAGCTGATAGTCATATTGGCGCTCCCTTGTATGTTACTTGCTGTTTCTCTCTTATTGCCTTTAAGATTATCTTTTTGTCTTTAACATTCAGCATTTTAATTATGATGTATCTTGGAGGAGGTCTCTTTGGATTCCTCTTGATGAGGACCCTCTGTGTTTCCTGAACTTGTATGGCTTTTCCCCACTCCAAGTTAAGGTCATTTTCTGTCACTATTTTTTCAAACAAGTGTTCTATCCCTTTCTCCTTTTGTTATCCTTCTGATATTCCTTCTATGATGTGAATGATGTTATGTTTCCTATTGTCCTGAGGCCCCTTAAACTATCCTCTTCCTTTTTGAGTCTTTTTCATTTTGTTGTTATCCCTGGGTATTTCTTTCTATTTTATCTTCCAGCTCACTGATTTGGTCCTTTGCTTCATCCAACCTGCTTTTAATTCCTTCTAGTGTATTTTTTTTTTAAATTTCAGATATGGTAAGCTTCATTTCTTGTTGTTTCTTGTTCATAGTTTCTATTTCCTTTTTTGTGCTGCTGTAGTTCACACTCAGTTCCTTTTAGTTGTCACTGAGTTCCTTGAGCATCCTTATAACCATTCTTTTGAATTCTATGTCTGATAGATTGCTTTTCTTAATTTAATTTACCTCTTTTTCTGGTATTCCTTCATTCCTTTTGATTGGGGGTTCTTTCTTTGTCTTTCCATTTTAGGTGACTCTTCTGTTTCTGAATCTCAGTATGCTCTGCTTTGCCTGACTGTCTTTGTGGGAGGATTTCTGTAGGTAGGAGTTCTGTGGGATCAGCAGTGCTGTCTCTAGATCTCCTGATCTCAGTGCTCTAGCATTGCCCTTTATTCAGTTTGGGCTCTCTCGTTGTACCTGGGCTTTGCTTGTTGGTTGCACATTCATTGGTGGGTTCTCCCCTCCAGCTGGCTGACTGGTAGTCACAACTCCCACCGCATCTTGTATGCTGTTGTGCAGGTGGTGTTGGTTAACAAAGCAATATTACCAGAAAAACAAACCCATGCCAGATTTAAAAAAAAAAAACCCTATCACACTAGCAATATCATCAATTGAGCAAAGTTTAATAAATGTGGAGAGAGATTAAGAATATTATAGGATAGGAAGAAGGGAATGTAAGAAGACTAAAAGAATCCTAAATGGTTTTGATTGGGAAGAGTTTGGAGAAATAAGAGTGGAGAATGGAAAAGAGGTGAAGAAAGGGAGAATATAATTTAATATGTAAGTAAAACAGTGAAGGGCAATGACATAAGTAGTGTAAGAAAAGGGAAGAGTATACTATAAGGTTTAATGTAAAATTAAAATGTTATTGAACCAAGGGAACAAGATTGCCAAAAAAAACCCCAAAAAACAAAAGATACAGCAAGGTCAATAACAATGCCAGCTTAGCAAAGATTAATAAAGGTGGAAAGGGAATAAGAAAATTATATAAAAGAGAAAAGTGAAAATGACATGTCTACAGTAAGGAAAATTGATTTTGAAAGGATGGGGGAAGAAAACTAATAAGGAATAGAACCAAGCCTAAGAAAGGGGGGAAAATAAATAAATAATTAAAATAAAATTCCTAACTCAACTGATCAAAGGCAGAGAGAAGGCAAAATAGAATAAGATGGGGGAGTGTTCTATGGGACCAGAAATACAAACAAATAATGATCAAGTAGGAATACAGTTGGAGATGAACAGCAATAACTGTGGTATCCTTTCTCAACTACCCACAGTTTATAAAGGTGGAAAAGAAATAAGACTATTACAAGAGGGAGAAGAAGAATATAAGCTGATTTAGGGAAGGAAGAATGCTTTGTGAGGATAGATGGAGGAGAAATAAGAGTAAGAGTAAGGAATAAGAACATGGCGTAGCATGGGAGAAAATAAAATTTACAACAATAGGAATGATAATGCAGAAGGCAAAATGGAGTAAGACCAGGGCATGGTGCTATGTGAGATTTTTAAATACCAGTAATATGAAAAAATATGTATAATCTGAATAAAAGTAATAAAATATAAAAGAACCAGGGTAGGGAGTTAGAACACAATTGAAGCAAAAGAGGAAATATTAAAAGTCTATGTGAAAGGAAAAGAAGAAGAAAGAAAGAAAAAATACACTTTCTGAAGGAGGACCATGTGAAATTTGTCAGCTGTTGTGTTTGCCTTCTAACTTCTTTCTGGATCTGTCTCTTTTTTTATCAGCTCAAGCACCCGGGGTGGGGGTAGGTCGTTCAACTTCTGGCAACACTACTTGTGTCTCCTTTCCCTGTCTCTAGAGAAAACTTCTGTTGCAATTGAGAGGGTGGAGCCTCTGTGTCTCTCCTGGGAGGCAGTGGAGAAACTTGTGAGTGCCTTCCTCCTGCCCCTATGCCTCCTGTCTTGGTCTATCCCAGCTTATTTCCAATAATGTATAGTTTCTGATTAAATACCTGTCTGTTTCATAAGGGAGAGGGGCAATCTGTTAGAATGTCAGCTCTCTCCTGCTTGGTATAGATGGCAACTCTGTGTGTGAGCCAAGGCTGGGCGGAGCCCTAATCCCCCTTGTTGCATCACTTTCTGATCTCCTTGCTTTGACAACCTCAGTGAAGTAGTGCCCTAGGACCCAGTGTACTTTGTCTCCCTGTGAGGAGTTCAAAATGGTCCTTTTAAGGTGTTCCTCTTGGTATCTTTCTCCTGTGGAGGAAATGCCCCCTGCTTGGTTGTTAAGACTGCCCAGATGGTTTTGCAGATCTTACCCTGCTCCAGCAGGGAGTGGGGGTTGGGCACAACCTTTACTTCCTAGCAGTTATACCAAGAGGCTCAGTCTGGCTTTACATATAATCTAAGGTATACCCTTCCCAGCCTACTGCCCTCACAGCACGTAGCAACCTTCTCTCTCCACTCTGTGCAGCTGCACTGGGCTTGGGCTGAGAAATCACCTCATTCTGCACCTTTTTAACCAATCTGTACAACTGTATTGAGTGAGACTAAATCATGCCCACAGTCCTTTTTCCTTATTGGCAGGACAGCTGCACATGCAGGGTCCCTGCCCAGCATGCCTCAGGCTTCTGTTTTAAAAAGTCTGTCTGGCTCTCCCACTGCAGCACTGAGTCACTGTCCAGCTTTATCTATGCACTGCCTCCCCAAAAAGTCAAGAGTCTATCCTAGTCATGGCTAGCTGCATCCCTCCTTCTCCACCAGATCCAGGTGCAGATAATATCTCACCCTTTGGCACTCTTCTGGCTGGCATTTGGCCAGCCAGTAGCTAAAGGTGTGCCTTTAGCTGTGTTTGTGTTAAGCATGCTTTTCCCCATTGACTTTGTGTATCCGAGTTTCTCCCAGCCCGGGTCTGGGGATTCCCTGCCCTGGGATGGCAGGGCACAGCTAAGCTGCTATCTCTGACCAGGCTCTGCATGGATGTAGGTGCCACAGCTACAGGTGCCGAGGCTGCTGTCACTGAGACTGCTGGTGCCACACCTGGGGATTTTCCCTGTCCACCTATAAAAATTCCTTACTTCCCATTTTGGAGCATCTTCTGTACTTTTTGGTTTCCAAACTTCATATCAGCTAGGATTCCATTGACTGTTCACTTTATTTTTTGGCAGATCAGTTAAGTGTCAGAGTTGAGTGCAAGAGCAAGTGTCTCCCATCTACTTGGCCGCCATCTTGCAAAGAGACTGCATCATGTTCATTAATTTGCTGATATTGTACCAACCTTGTATCCTGGGAATACAGTTAACTTGAGCATGATGTATGACATTTTTAATCCATTGCTCTATCTGGTTTGCTAATATTTTGTTGAGGATTCTCCCTTTGTCTTTAACCTGTGTCATTTAATTATGATATGTCTTGATCTTATTTGATATGCTCTGCACTTCCCGGACTAGTGTGTGTTTTCCCTTCACCAGGTTTCGGATGTTTTCATTTATTATTTATTCAAATAAGTTCTCAATCTCTTCCTCTCCTTTTTCTCCTTGTACCTCTATGACGTGTATGTTGTTATGCTTCACGTTGTTCCAAAGGTCTTTTAAACTGTCCTCATTTTTAAAATTCTTTTTGAATTTTGCTTCTGTGTTTGTTTTCAGTTACCTTGTGTTTTACCAATTGCTGATTCTATCCTCTGATTTAGCCACCCTACATATTATTCCTTCTAGTGTATTCTTCATTTCAGATATTGTATTCTTCTTTTCTGTTTCTTTTTTATATTGTTTTTTTAAAGCAAAATGTTTATTGGAGTGTTGTACAAAATGGTTTGGTCAGAAAATGTATATTACAAAGCATTGGAGAAAAAAAAAAGACTACACATTTGGCATGCACAACACATGTCTGGAACAAAAGTTTAGATTTGTCACAGTTCTGGAAGCAAACTCTATTGCACATTGTGATGGTGCACTGGATCATAGGCATAAAACTTTTTGAGTAGCTCTGCTGGATTGAAGGAATGTTAGTCTCACTTGGATATGTTAATATGAACAGAACAGCAGGGGCTCCATGGCTGAGCTTCTATTAGGAAACTAGCTGAGCAATCACCTACCTAGCAATTCTAGGTAGGCACCCATGCTTGGACTCTGGACTCGGTGTATTCATCAAGTTGCCTGCTTGTAGGCTCATGGGCAGGCTACCCTCTTACCTCTTCTGGAGACCCCTGAGTCTGATTTTCTTTAAGAGAAGTACTGGACTGTGTCACATGACAGGGGCTCAGACAGAGGCATAAGTACAGCATTATTCTAAGTGGCTTAAAGCTAAGTAAGCTTATTTAAGAATATGTATTCTGTTTCATAGGCTGTATAGTAAGAAATTTCATATTGATTTCTGCTCCATATTTGCAACAACTTGATTACCCATAAGTGTCACCAGCCTGTCCAGATTACCCTCCACCTTGGGTGGAGCCTGGGCCACTTCCAAGGCTACACCCAAGGCCTCTGCCAAGCACGAGGGGTCCCTGAGCCTATGAAGAGACTAGACCCTCTTCCTTCCTGTCTGTGAGTTTACAGTTTGGCAAGACTTTTAGCAATCATAGGCTCAAATTCCAGGACACAGTTTTGATCCCCCAGATTTTCAAAATATGTTGCTGGATGTCAGTGCTTTATGGTTTCTATGTTCCTTTTTGTGCTTGCTATCTCTTTGTTGAAGTTATCACTACAATCATTGTTTTGAACAGACTGCTATCTAGCAGATTTCTTATCTCCATTTCATTTAGCTCTTTTTCTGGAGATTTTTCCTGTTCTTTCATTTGGGGTATGTTTCTTAGTCCCACTAGTTTTGCTGCCTCTTTGTGTTTGTTTCTATGTATTATGTAGATCTTCCATGACTTCCAGTCTTGGTATGGTGGCCTTATTTAGTAGGTGGCCTATGGGGCCCAGTGACACAACCTCCTTGATTATCTGATATGGGGGCTTCAGGATGTCCCTTGTGTGCCTTATGTGGCCCTCCTGTTGTAACTGAGTCTCAATTGCTATTCACTGATTGATGTGTGGGGTCAAGGTTGGCTGACTGTAAGGACTGACTCCAACCGTACTGTACAAGCTTCTGTGCAGGTGCTGACCATACAAAGCAGAATTGACCTCAGCAGGATCTGGTGCTTGCCAAGATTTTTTTTTGGATATGCCACATAGGACGCTAATTGTATTCTTCTCTGATGTTATATGAAGCTGGCCACTGGGCGTGTTGTTTCTGGGCCTCTTGGGAGGGACTCTGGTGCAGACCAATATCACGGGCTTCCTGCGACTGGCTCTGGCCAATCTGTTTGGGGCTACAAAATGATCCACTCTGCTGGGCCTGAGTGTGAAGAGGAAGGACCAAGTTATACACCAAGGCCAACTTTTACTAGCACTGGGCCCACAAGCATGTCAGTAAAAGTCCCAAGGCACTGAAGATTCAGCTCCACCTGCCTCTGCTGGCTTCCTGATATGCTTTGTCTCTGAAAGAGCCCCTGGTGGAATTTGAGTTGCATGAGGTAGGTTCTTAGTGAGTCATCAGATAGGGGCCAGTGGTGTTCACCAGATGATGCAGGTTCCAACTCAATGCCAGTATTGGGTTGGAGGCCATTCAGCAAATGTCTCCAGGTACACCAAGTCTAGCTGCCACCTGCTGGGTGCCTGCAAACCTTTGTGGTGGGGTGGGGTCTTGAGGAGTCATCAGGGTGAGGCCAGCATAGTTTATCAGGCCCAAACAGAGCAAGATTTGGCCAACCAAAACGAGGTCTCTGCACTGGTCAAGCATGTGAGGGAGAAATGGCCTCTGTCCTAAAGCCACATAACTTAATCTGTCCATGATTCCGCCAGGAGCCAGAGCTCACCAGGGTGGGGCATCCCAGAGTTGGGAGTGTGGAGCTAGTGGATCTCCCATGAAGAGGAGGTACTGGCCAGGCTTGTGGGAAGGTGGGATGAGTGGCCCTTGCCCCAGAACCACACTATTCAGTCTGTCCCAGATTCTGCCCAGCAGTGTAGGGCCACCTGGAGCCCAGAGAGGGGCTAGAGGATCTCCCATGAGGAGAAAACCCCAGTCAGGTTCATAGGAAAAGTGCGGGGAATAGCTTCCACCCCAATGCCATACCATACAGTCACTGATACCCACTGAGGTTTCCCAGACTTCTACATTCTGGCCCAGGAAGTTGACTCCTCAGCAGGGTGTGATCGCCACAGGGTGGGGCAACAGGGAGTCCAGAGTGTAGGGCTGTATCATTCCCCTAGGCTGATGCCATAAGGAGGGGCATGCTCTACCCAAGAAAGATGGAATCTGTGATTTGGGAAAGTGACAGAACACAGGGGGCCTGGCATCTGTTCCCTTAGCTCTCTCCCCTGAGCCACAACACCCTGTCCCTCCTCACATGACTGTAGTCTGCTCTGCCCTCCCTCCATGAAAATCCAGGGTGAGCAGCTGCAAATGAGATTTTGTGCATTGACACTTTAGGGTGGTGCCTGTGTCTCTAGTAGACTGCTATTTCTCCCTGGCAGACAGAATCCCTGCTGATATTCATAGCCAGGTGATATGTGGATACTCTTCCTGGCTCTGGTGCTCTGGGATAGGGTTAAGAGGTGTAGTTGAGACCCTATGCTTCTCAGGGAGAAGCTCTACTGCAGAGATATCCCTCTGGAATCTCAGTGACTGCCCGTGGAATTGGGGCCAGCACTGTTTTGCATCTGTGCCCTTCCTACCAGTCTTGGTGTGACTTCTTCTATAAATCCTTGATTATAAGACTTCTATTTAGCTAGTCTTCAGTTGGTTATTCTGGTTGATTGTTTTATATTTTAGTTGTAATTCCAATTTGGTCCTGGGAAGAAGTGAGTGTAACAGCCACCTAGACCACTGCTATCTTAGAGCCTCCAAAGAAACATTTTCTGATAGATTATTTTTAAAAAATCACTAACTTGGAGTAAATGACCAACAGAAAAGGAGATTATACATTTATATTTTGATAATGTTTCCCGTTCCTACTATGTGGTAAAAAGTGACCTTTTTCACATTAATATCTAAGTAACCAAAAATTTAGGGCTTTCTACTTTGTCTGCTTGAGGAACAGAATGGTGAAAGATTATACTAGGCCTAAAAAAACTACCACTGGATTTTAAAAATCGTGCCTCAAGAGTTTAGAACAACTATAATTGTGAACATCTCTAACAGTGACATTTCTTCAGAATTGTAATGAGTTTTAAAAGTTTAAGAATCTAAGAATTTGGCATGTTTCTTTCCAAAATGCTAAAATATTCATTTGGCACAATTCTCTCTTTACTCTATCAAAGTAGGTCCCAAAGTGTTAGTATAAGTCATTTCTAATTTTAAAGCTAGAATCTCTAAGGTCTTCATTCTCAATTTAAGATCCAATCTTTTAAAAACAACCAACTCTCTTTTCTGACCTTTCTGTTGACAATTTCCTTCTGGGAAATTTTAAAACTTATTCCTTTATTTAATTCATTCAAAAAACATTTGTTGAGGTCCTGTTCTATAGGAATCACTGTACTGGATATTGCAAAATATGAAAAGTCAAGAGATAGGACCAGTGTACAGGCTGTGGTTACAAAGTAGGAATAGCCTGAAGTGGTAGAAGTGGAGGGGCTGGAATGAACAAAAACAAAGGGATAAATACAACTTGTAAGAACACATAGAAGCCATATTTTTTAAATCAAGTGATCAGCTGAGAGAAGCAAAGGCGATCGAGGAATAAGAATTAACTCTAAGGTCTGGAGCTTGGTAACTTGGAGGGAGGAGACACTTACCAAGGGATAGCCGAAGTTGAAAAAAGAGGGAGCTGGTTTGGTGAGAAAGGTAATGAGTTAATTTTAGACACAGTGAATGTGAAATGCTGGTGAAATATTCAAATGTTGATATCTTATGTCAGTTTGGAAGTGAAAATCCTAAATACGGGAATTACCTATTGGTGACAATGAAGCTAGGGTAACTACTGGGTAACATTGCCAAGGGAGTGATTATTTAGATGGAAGAAGGTTAAGGTAAACAAACATGCCCATTCCTCTCAGGAAAAAATGAAAAACTAAGAGAATATGTGCATTTAGGAAACAACAACAACAAAACATAGAAGGTTCAGATATAGAACAAACTGAAAGAAGGAGGACCACCATAGGGTCTATCATCATAGACCCTGAGGGCATAGAGAATTTCAAGGAGGGAGTAGTCATCCCTGTAGGTTGTATCTAGGAAGTTAAAAAGGATGAGGATTGAGAAGATATCATTGGATCTAGTGATGAGGAAATCCTTAGCAACCTTTGAGAGAGCAGCTGCAAAAGAGCAAGTGAGTCTGTAAGGGATTAACAAGTGAGAGACACAGGCTTAAAGGCTTATAAGTTCAGGCTAAGAAACTATTTTGTTATTAATAACAGCACTGTCATAGCGATAAAAATTTTAATGAATTCTTTTAATGTTGCATGAACAAAGTGATAGTTTTTTTTAATTTTTATTATTCAAGTACAGTTTTGTCCATTTTCCCCCACTCCTTGACTTTGTCCATGAGTCTCCCATATGTGTTCCTTTGACCACCCTTCCTCTGTTTTCCCCCATCTTCCCCTCTCTGCTTTCCTCTGTTCACTGTCAGTTTGTTCTTCACTTCAATGTCTCCAGTTACATTTAACTTGCTTGTTTGTTCTGTTGATTAGTCTCCACTTACAGGTGAAATCATATGGTATTTGTCTTTTGCTGCTTGGCTTATTTTACTTGGCATAATGGTCTCCAGATCCATCCATGCTGTTGTGAAGGGTAGGAGTTCCTTCTTTCTTTCTGCTGCATAGTATCCCATCGTGTAAATGTACCACAGTTTTTTGGTCCACTCATTTACTGATGGGCACTTAGGCTGCTTTCAATACATGGCTATTGTAAATTGTGCTGCTATGAACACTGGAGTACATAGGTTCTTTTGAACTGGTGTTTCCAACTTTTTAGGGTATATTCCCAGCAGTGGAATTTTCTGAGGTTAATTCCGTATTGTTTTCCACAGTAGCTGCACCAGTCTGCATTCCCACAAACAGTGTACTAGAGTTCTGATAGTTTTAAATAAAGATAGCACACTGTCTTTTCCTGGAGGTCTTTAAAACACTTCTATTACATACTATTTAAATGTGATCCTTTGAATGAGGAGAGCAAATGCAAGTTTTCCTACTAATGCCTGGTAAAATTTAGAGTTTGATAGAAAGCCCTTGAACTATTAAACTATTCTAAGTTGTTGAATTCCTCTTTTTAACTTTTTCTTTTTTCAGATGAAATTAGTCTCAATCATGAAAAAGAAAAGTGACCCATTTGGGTGTGGCACGAGAGTGAGTTGTGTGCATATATGTGTGTGTGTTTGTATTGGAGGAAGTAATGAGGCAAAGCAAGTGTTGGTAAAGAAATTAAGAAGGGGGAAGTTTACTTCAGTATTCGGGTCACATGAGGAATCATACATACACAGGTTGTAAATTTTCATGGAATAAAACTACAGTATAATTTTTGAAACTCAAGAACTACAAGGCATTTTTTGGCAGGGTGGCTCAGTAGGTTGGAGCATTGTTCTGTGCACCAAGTGGTTGTGGGTTTGATTCATGGACAGGGCATATACCTAGACTGAAGTTTCCATCCCTAGTTGAGGCACTCCCTTCTACTCTCTCTAAGATCAATAAAAACATATCGTCAGGTAAAGATTAAAAAGAAGTATAAAGGATTTTTGCTTGAAAAATCAGATGATTCAGAAGTTACCTAAATCTTACAGTGCATTAAGGCTATTGTTATAAGCCCTAGTTATAAGATAATTGTGCAGATTATGGTTATTTAAGCTTTTGTGGTGTTTAGCTTTTGATAAATGGGCATAATAAAACACAGTTGAAAGTAAAGACTGTTACCTTAGACACTAATTTAAGAGCTTCCCATGATAACTGTCTAGTTTTACATTCAGATTTTCTGATTAGCTATTCAACTTAAATTTCTCTTAATTTTTTAAATAATAATTTTGTCTTTACAGAGTAATACCTCTGAAAAACAATGACAAAAACAAAATTTCCATACTTTATATTATGGTTACTACTTTAATTTTATAAACATTTGATAAAAATAGCAGTGTTATAATATCCATCCAATTTTGTTAAAAAGAATTTAAGATTAAGTCCTGGAATTGTATTATATTTTTCATTCAAGAAATGTGGTGGTCTCCACTAGCATATGAATCCTATGAGACTTCAGACACTATCTTCTTTTGCCTTGTTCTTCCCTGATGCAAAAACAGAACTTGGCACATAGAGGGCGCTCCACACATTTTTGATAACTTTAGTAAGGCACCTAGGCACTGTGAGGAAAATAAAGAGAATGAAGAAAAAAAGAACCAGTGACACATCCCTGAATGAACTCTATGCTTTCTTAATTTAATAAGATTGGGATAATTATTTGTATTATAAGCAAAAAGTTTTCTTGGCCAAGGTTTTACTCTGGATTTTGGGATTTTGTTGCTTCTTAGCTTTATTATATTAACATTTATATGATTCTTTACTTGCCTTAGCACTCAGTAATTTCAAATCATTTTCTAATAACATGCAGATTATTAAGAACAAAGGGCCAATATTTTATTTTATTTTTTCTGAGTTCTTTTTCTTTTTTATCATTTTTATTGTTTTTCTATTACGGTGTCCCAATTTTTCCCCCTTGCCCTCCTCGGCCCTTCTCTGCCCTTCTCTGCCCTGCTCCCACAGTCAATTCCACACTGTTGTCCATGCCCATGGGTCATTCATACATATCCTTTGACTAGATCCTCCCCCTTCTTCCTGCCATTATTCCCTATCCCCCTCCCCTCTGAACACTGTCAGCCTGTTCCATGTTTCCATGCCTGTGGTTCTATTTTGTTTGCTACTTTATTTTGATCATTAGATTCCACTTATAGGTGAGATCATATGATATTTATCTGTCACCAACTGGCTTATTTCACTTAGCATAATATTCTCCCATTCCATCCGTGCTGTCACAAAAGGTAGGAGTTCCTTCTTTTTTTCTGCTGCATAGTATTCCATTGTGTAAATGTACCACAGTTTTTTGATCCACTCATTTACTGATGGGCACTTGGACTATTTACTGTACTTGGCTATTGTGTATAGCACTGATATGAACATAGGGGTACATAAGTTTTTTTAAATTGGTAATTCAGGTTTCTTAGGGTATATTCCTAGCAGCAGAATCACAGGGTCAAAGGCAGTTCCATTTTTAGTTTTTTGAGGAAATTCCATACTGTTTTCCACAGTGGCTGCACCAGTTTGCATTCCCCCCAACAGTGCACTAGGGTTCCCTTTTCTCCACATCTACTCTAGCACTTGTTTGTTTGTTGATTTATTAATGATGGTCCTTCTACCAGGTGTGAGATGATAACTTATTGTGGTTTTAATTTGCATCTCTCTGATGGCTAGTGATGTTGAGCATCTTTTCATATGTCTATGGGCCATCTGTATGTCCTCCTTGGAGAGGTGTCTATTCAGGTCCTTTGTCCATTTTTTAATTGGATTGTTTGCCTTCCTAGTGTTGAGTCATATGGTATTATTGGCAAAAATGTTGTCCCATATGGTTGATTCCCTTTTCATTTTGATGACAATTTCTTTAGCCATGCAGAAGCTTTTTAATTTAATTTAGTCCCATTTATTTATGCTTTCCTTTATATTCCTTGCCCTAGGGAATGTATCAGTGAAAATATTGCAGCATAGGATATCTGAAATTTTCCTGCCTATTTTTTCCTCTAGGACATTTGCGGTGTCATTTCTTATATTTAAGTCTTTTATCCACTTCGAGTTTATTCTGGTGTTTGGTGTAAGTTAGTGGTCTAGTTTATTTATTTATTTATTTTTGCATTTACCAGTCCAGTTCTCCCAACACCATTTATTGAGGAGGCTATTTTTACTCCATTATATACTCAGGCCCCCTTTGTCAAATAATAATTCACCATAGAGACTTGGGTTTATTTCTGTATCTCTATTCATTTCTATTGATCTTGGTTAAATTTTTCCTCGATACTTTATTTCTCTTGCTGCTATAATAAATGAGATTTTTTCTTAGTTTCACTTTCTGATATTTCATTTTGGTGTACAAAAATGCAATCATTTTCTCAATATTAATGTTATATCCCTCTATTTTACCAAATTCACTTATTAGGTCAAGAATTTTTTTGGTGGAGCCTATAGGATTTTCTATGTACACCATCATGTCATCTTTGAATAATGACAGTTTTAATTCCTCCTTTCCAATTTGGATAGGTTTTATTCCTTTTTCTTTTCTGATCACTGTGGCTAGAACTTCTGGGACTATGTTGAATAAGAGTGGTGAAAGAAGATACCCTTGTCTTTTTTAACATCTATTGATAGATCATGTGATTTTTGTCCTTTATTTTGTTTATGTGGTGTATTATGTTTCTTTATTTGTGAATATTGTACAGTCCTTGCATCCCTGGGATGCATCCCACTTCGTCATGGTATTTGATCTTTTTAATATGTTGCTGAACCTGGATTGCCAATATTTGCTGAGGTTTTTAACATCTATGTTCATCAGGGATAATGGTCTATAGTTTTCTTCATGGCATCACCTTTCTCACACAGACTCAGTACTGACACACCTGAGCAGGATGCCTCCAACAAGGACCGAAGTTCCCAGTTGGCAATATTGCCCCCCGCCCCCATCTTATATTTGATAACACCCCGGCCCTTGGTGATAATTCGCTCCTGCTGCTCATCCTTGCCTTACGCCTTCCTGCTGTCACTACCCCTGCAGCCTTGCTCTCTTGGACCGCTGCCGTGATCTCCCTTCCTGGCCGCAGGCTGTGGCCAGAGCTGCAACAGCTGACATTTCGTTCTTTGAGCTCCTAACCTGGTGCTCAAATACTTGACAAAATATCTGCAGAGTTTATCTGGTCTTGGATTTATGAGTATTATTTTTTTAAAGAAATGAAATAAAGGAGATAAATGAAATAAAGAAATGAAATAAAGGGTTTTTTTTAAAAAAGATTTTACTTATTTATTTTAGAGAGAGGAGAGGGGAAAGAGAAAGAGAGGGAGAGAAACATCAATCTGTGGTTGTCTCTCACACACACCCCACTGAGGACCTGGCCTGCAACCCAGGCATGTGCCCTAATTGGGAATCGAACTGGCAACCCTTTGGTTCACAGGCCAGTGCTCAGTCCACTGAGCCACACCAGCCAGGGCTGACTCTTAATTTTTTTACAGGTAATTTTAAAATTTTTAAAAATTTTTATTTATTGATTTTAGAGAGAGAGAGAGGAAGGGTTAGAAAGAGAGAGACATCTTTTTGTTGTTCCACTTATTTATACACTCATTGGTTGATTCTTATATGTGCCCCGATCAGCAATCAAACCTGCAACCTTGGCATATCAGGACAGTGCTCTAACTCACTGAACAACCTGGCCAGGGCTGACCATTAATTTTTCAATAGCCGAAATGGTGATGTATTCTGAAAACAAAATTAAACTGCATTAATCAATAAGGAGGTAAAAGCTTAATAACATATAAAGAAAAATTAAAATGATGAATAGAGTAGAGATACTCTAATTTTGCCTATATTATTAATAATTACCTATTGGACAGACAGGAAAGTGGTTGAAACTTGGAAAAATAGTTCACAAGGATATTACTCTTAGGTAAAAAATTAAGATTATATTCCCTTACATTTTCCTTGTCTTTTTAGAATATTCTTTTCCCTTCTTTTCTAGGCAAAAATTAGAGCTGAATATGAGGTTCTTATGTAAAATAGTGTTGATTCATTTTATTAATTGAGTACAATAAAAAAAAAATCTGCTAGCCAAATCACTGTTAAAGTCCTCTTGGTTTGAACTAAGACCAGAGTTTATGACAGAGTTTGTAATCTCTGGAATATGGAGAGCATAGAACAATGTGTCCAACAAAATGAAGCAGGATAGTAGCTCACTTTCAGAAGGCTGTAATGACTGGGACTGTGTGTATATAATTTCACTGTATAGAATTTAGTTGGGATTACCTTTCTCCTCTATCTAATCTAGAATCATTATATCCTGTCTTGGCAGTTTGTATGTGATTTATAGAAATTGTTTTCTGACATGGCTAGGATTAATGGGTCATTAACATTTCCATGGGGTACAAAAAATACTGTTGTGTGCATGAATTATGAAAAATGTGAATCTTGTTTATAAAGATTCAAAATACCAAATGCCTTGCATCTAGAAAGTCAATAATCTGTATTTCTGTTACTCATCATCTCTTTGAATGTCACTGTGCTCCACAGAAGTGGGCAGGTGAACAGGCTTAGAGGTGGAAGTGGAAATTGTCTTATGGTAAAATTTCTAATATTTGAAATATCTTTGAATATGAATTTAATATAACTTAATCCCAATTAAAAATGTAGAATAGAGGTATGATCTTAATATTCCAGAACCAGTTCCTAGTTCTTTGGGCAAGGAGCTCTCTAGGTAAGCTGGAGGGATATAGACTGGTTTTAGGCATGGAGGTAAAAAATTTGTCCTCTTGTGAAAATTTTTAATGTGGATATTTGTGTGGCAATTTTAGTTAGTGTAATGCCTCATCCAGTCCCTGTGGGGTTGTGGTATGCAGATCCAGAATCGCTGTCATTTTGTTCTACTTGAGAACCACAGGTCATTCTAAGCTCCAGGTCTTTACTAAGTTTTCTTCCAAAGGATCCATGGGTCTTTTGCATTTCTTTCAAAGTGAATCTGTTAAGTTAATAAAAAAAAACTGTATCATATAAAATTGAAATTCTCTATCAATTAGATATTCACTAGATCAAATATGTCCTGTATTCAGGTCCAGGTATGTGTGAAACTGGAAAAGTCAGCATTGGGGCTGCTTGGCACTACCAGAACCAATAAGCAGAGACAGAGATTGAATCTTTATGGGTGCTTTATTCAGATGGCCAGCTATCTGAGATGATGGCAGGTTATGTACCTTAACAGACTGTCTTCTCTTGAGCTTTTAGACACAAGTTTATATAGGGGAAACATGGGAGTTTGGCAGGGGGAAATTCCTAAGGGGGAGCACAGATGTGCAGACAGGCTGTTTCCCTTGGGATGGGGAGCTGACAGGAAAGTCATGTAGCTTCTTCCCGAACTGACTCCCTTTGTTCTGGTGTTATCTCTCCATTTATATTAGCATTAGTCTCTTCCCAGGACACCTTTGGTTTATGGCCAGGGAGTCTATGTATTCTCTGGCTAGGGAAGAGAGGCTTATGCCATTTGCTCTCAAGTTCCCTTGGTTAAAGGAGATAAGGTCTTGGCATTTCACCAGCTGGCTGTAAATTGTTCCAACTGTAGGCTCTTATGCCTACAGTTGCAACAATTGTTCGATTTTCCTAGCTCAGTTTTGTTTGTTTTTTTGTCTCAGTTTCCCATTCCACTTGCCCAGGAATTTTTGCAGCTTCCTTATATCCTCTCTCATATGTACTGTTTAGCATTATATAGAACACCTTCTCATAGATTGGTCCTTCACCCCCAAATTTATGTTTTTGATTCAGGGGCTACATCCCAGTTAGCCTATAGACTCCCAGCCTGGGGAGTGTTTTCTACTACACCATGCAGCCTTTTCGACATTTAGCTTCCATTGAGCCCAGTCAGCCCATGCTTAATCTGCTCCTCCTCTTATAACCTAGACAGTTTTCAAACTTAACTTTAAATGACTCTTATATGTAAAATGCACACTTTTATCTCAGGGCTCTTCAAGTTTCACTTTCCTGTGAAGGATTTTTCTTCTCCTTTTTATTTATGCACTATTAATTTCTATAAATTCTAATGGAATTAAGCACATAAATCCTTGGCACTTGGTTGAATGTCTAGGAATCATGCAGAGATAGCACTTTTGTATATAACCTACTTGTAATCCAGTCTATACATGGTTTGGTTTTTTGTGCCAACTGGTATTGAATAGGTGAGAATCTGAGGTTTCATGATGAGTCTTACTACCACAGAATATCATACATAAATTGACATCTGGTGAAGTGGTGGACTGAAACTTTCATACTATTCAGATTATGTTAGAATGATGTTTTAGTAAAAAAAACCGAAAGATCTCAGTTTTGATGCATGCCAGCACCACCCTATAACTTGGGTGTACACACAATCCTAGATGTTTAATTCGCTTTCTCAGTAATTTTGATAGTGCATAACTCCCTAAGGGCAATATTTCTGTTTATGTTGATTGACTTTGTGTGCCTTGTGCCTAGAATAGTGTTTACTGTAAATAAGAATTAAATGCTTTTTACTTTTTCATCTATTTCTTCTAATAAATATTCAAGTATGTATGGTATTTTGAAAATAAATTTAAAAATCTCTTTCCCTCAGGAGTTGTACTACTATATATTATAGTTGAAATCTTTTTCTCACAATGTTCCAATACTTCTAAAGTACCATATATTGTAGAAAGCCCCACGTGAATTTAAAAACTATGCAGTATCAAAGTGAGTATACAAGAAGAAGTCTGCAGCCTGGAAGAGAGCCCTCACCAGACCATGCTGGCATCCTGATCTCAGTTTTCTAGCCCTCAGAATTGTGAGAAATAAATTTCTGTTGCTTATTATCTAAAAATTATTGAAAGATCACCTTAAATGCTTAGTATATGTACAACTTTGAGAGTGAGATTAGCATTGATCCTCAGCTTTTTTGAGTATTCACTAAAAGATCATTCTGAACATAGTTTGTAAGGGGATATAAAAATATGCACAGAAAATGAACCTACTGTGAGTATGAAAGCTAAATTTGTGCTGAGCAGATACCTCACCCCAGTTGGTTAGAGCATTGTCCTGATATGCCAAAGTGGAGGGTTCTATCCCTGGTCGGGGCACATATAAGAATCAACCAATGAATGGATAAATAAGTGGAAGAACAAATCAATTTCTCTCTCTCCCCATCTATGTCTCTCTAAAGTCAATTTTTTTAAAAACTAAACTCATATTTACTTTGGAATACTTTAAATTTTGTAATGGTCATCAGGGTTGAATAGATTCATTGACTTTAAGAGCTGAACAGTTACTAATATTTACCTAGTTCTTATGATTTATAAATTAATTTTAAAAACATTAGTCCATTGGGTTCTAACTTCAGCTGGTGAAGTATTCTTCTTCTTTCAATGAAATAAAAATGCTTGAGATATGAATAATAGTTATATGGTGTTTATAAAGTGATGAATGTTGTTCTTTGCATTTATTAACTTAGTAGGTTTTCACAAAACCTTGTAAGGTAGTTTGCATGATTCATTTTACCGATGAGGAAACTTGAGGCACAGAAAGATATAATAACATGCCAGGGTCAGTGGAAAAATTGGGATTTGTGCCACCTAACTTACCTCAAGAGCTGGTAAAACCAGAAACTTGATTTTAGGCATTTTCAGTATATTACAGTGCCTCTAGAGTCTAAATCAGTGTTGTTCATAGATAGTTAATGTTAGCCACATGTGTAATTTTAAATTTTCTGGTAGCCAAAATAAAAAGCAAAAAGAAAGAAATAAAACTAATTTTAATATTACATTTGATTTA
This sequence comes from Mormoops blainvillei, assembly GCA_004026545.1. Classification (NCBI taxonomy): domain Eukaryota; kingdom Metazoa; phylum Chordata; class Mammalia; order Chiroptera; family Mormoopidae; genus Mormoops; species Mormoops blainvillei. Next base: position 232,900 of record PVJD01001551.1, on the reverse strand, counting down.
ACCTAAAATATCCAAAATACTGTCAGCATATAATCAATAGAATTAGAAATATTTTGTTTTTTTCTCACTAAGTCTTCAAAATTCAGAATGTATTTGGAACACCAGAAGAGCATCTTAATTCAGACTAGCTACATTTCCAGTGTCCAAACCAGCTCTGAATCATCAGGCCCAAGTCTTTATGTATAGATAAGAATATTAAGCTTGGAGAAGTGAATTCCCATAATCAAAGTTAATCAGGTGCATAAATGCCAAGTTAGTGACCAGACTTGAAGAGAAAAATCAATTGCCAAGACTTGATGCCCAGATGAAATCTCTACTGCCCTATTTTATGAAGTATGTCTCTGAGACATCCCTTTTGCATGGTTTCTCTCAGGAGCCATTCTCTACACCTATATAACCATTGCCCATACCTTGAATGCCCTATCAGCTGGTTACACTCTCCAGTGGAACACATGTTAAACACTGTTTATTTATTTACTTTTGAAAAGTTGCATGAAACATAAAGAAAAAGTTAAAAAAAAGTTGAAATCTCCATGGAATATAAGAACCTAGTAACTCCTTCTTTTCATATATTCTCTCTGTTTAAAAACAGGTGAACTATGCAAAGCACATTGTCATAATGTGCTTCAGTTAGGGACAAAGGCTGGAATCCTATGAGCTTCAGAAAGTACGTTGTCTTAGAGACATTCCCCTGCTTCATCATAGATGCTATGAATTCTTTTTTTAAACTATATTTATTGATTATGCTATCACAGTTGTCCTAATTTTTTCCTCTTTGCCCTCCTCCGGACAGCACCCCCACTCCCTCAGGCAACCCCCCCACCATCGTTCTTGTTCATGGGTCATGCATATAAGTTCTTTGGCTACTCTATTCCTTATACTGTACTTTACATCCCCATGGCTATTCTGTAATTACCAATTTGTACTTCTCAATCCTCTCACTTCTTCAACCATTCTCCCACACCCCCCTCCCATCTGGCAACCATCAAAATGCTCTATGTACCCATGATTCTGTATCTGTTCTTCTTGTTTGCTTAGTTTATTTTTTTAGATTCAGTTATTGATAGATTTGTATTTTTTGCCATTTTATTGTTCGTACTTTTGATCTTCCTCTTTTTCTTAAGTTCCTTTACCATTTAATATAATAATGGTTTGGTGATGAAGAACTCCTTTAATTTTTTCTTGTCTGGGAAGCTCTTTATCTGCCTTTGATTCTAAATGATAGCTTTGCTGGGTAGAGCAATCTTGGCTGTAAGTCTCTGCTTTTCATGTCTTTGAATATTTCTTGCCAATCCCTTCTAGCATGCAAAGTTTCTTTTGATAAATCAGCAGACAGTCTTATGGGAACTCCCACAAATAGGTAACTAACTGCTTCTATCTTGCTGCTTTTGAGATTCTTTATCTTTAACCTTTGGCATTTTAATTGTGATGTGTCTTGGAGTGGGCATCTTTGCATCCATCTTGTTTGGGACTCTCTGTGCTTTCTGGACTTGCTTGTCTATTTCCTTCACCAAATCAGGGAAGTTGTATGTCATTATTATTTTCAAATACATTTCCAATTTCTTGGTCTTTCTCTTCTCCTTCTGACACCCCTATGATGTGAATGTTGGACCTTTTGAAGTTGTCCCAGAGGCTACTTATACTATCCTCATATTTTTGGATTCCTTTTTCTTCTTGTTGTTCTGATTGGTTGTTTTTTGCTTCCTTATGAACAAATCATTGATTTAATTCTTGGCTCCATCTACTCTAGTATTGTTTCCCTGTAAATTGTTCTTTATTTCAATTAGCATATACTTCATTTTTGACTGGATCTTTTTATGCAGGATATACCCTCCTCATATAGCTGAGCCTTTGATGCTGTTGGAAGGTCAATGGGAAGTATTTACCCAGGCCAGTCAGCTGCAAGGATTGGCTGTGACCACTGACCACCAACATCCACACTCTGTGGATGATCAGCTGTGCAGGAGCAGGGTGGTAGTGCTCTGACATGGTCTATGGCTGGTCCCTGGGTGAACTGGCCCTGGGGTTTCCTGGGTGGTACAGGCCAAGGTCAGCCTCCATTTGTGTTTTTCCTGAGCTATAAAGCAATCTGAGATGGCTGCTATGTGTGCAAAGCTTGGATATTCCCAGGTAAAGCCAAATTTTGAATCTAAGCTAGCTGCTGCTACTGCCAGGCCTGGGGCTCACTGAGGCCAGCTGTTGCATTCTTGATAGGATTTAGGAAGTTGTGAAGCATAAGCCAAGACCAGCCATTCATATGGGAAAGCAGCTTGGGTGGGGCACAAGTTGGGGAGGGCAGAGTCTCTGGTAATTGCTAAGGCTGGTCAAATAGTGTTAGCCAGGTTTACAGAGTATCAGATATGGCACCAGCCTGCTGGCTCTGTAGGGGGAGGGTTTAGAAAAGGGACAATGGCATCTGTTTGCCTTGATGGAAGACACTTCAGTCCCTCCCTTTATGCCTCTGGTGCCTTTCAAGCTGCTACCCTGGTACTGGAGCTGAGGGTGTCTGAATAGGTGAGTCTGTGTCTGGGATTTTAAAAGAAACTCTTTAGAGCTCCAGCTGTTTCTTCCATTGACTCAATCCCCACTGGTATTTGCAGCCAGAAGTTGTGGAGACTTATCTTCCTGGCACTGGAACTATGGGCTGGGGGTCCCGGTGTAAAGCTTGGACTCCTTGCTCTGGAGATATTCCTCCCAAATGTTTATCCACCATGCGTGCATCAGAGCCCAGCCCATTCCTCATCTACACCCCTCCTATGTCTCAATGGATGTGATTTCTTTAATTCTGTAGTTGTCAGACTTCCAATTCAACTCGATTCCTGATAGTTCTGAGTGATGGTTGTTCTATATTTTAGTTGTAATTTTGATGTGGTCATGTGAAGAGGTGAGCCACTTCTGCCTACACTGCCATCTTGACCAGAAGTCCCTCTATGAACTCTTATAGGCTTGGGAAACCCCAGGTAATTCCTGTTTTTTCTACCCTAAATTCATTAAAATCCTTTAAGTTGTCAGGACCAGAATTTATCTAAAAATGCATATAATAAGTAGAAACTTCAACTATTTCTTTAATACTATCTTAATAATTATATTATTAGATTCCATAGGATTTGTATTTTTATAGTTATGAGGGAACTTTAAAAGACCTAATAGTGGATTTTGAACTTTATTTCTTAAGTTAATGGCATAAGGTTTTTTTAATGAGGCCATACTTGGAATTCATATATAAACAGATAATAGTAGAGCTGATGTCAGGGAAGTGAGACTGGGGGCTGGAGCCATATTCTGTCTTGTATTGTTTTATTTGGAAGCTGCTAAGGCAGCCATTTAGAGCCTAGGGGGTCTAATCAACACAAATGAAAAACACTGATATAGTTCATAGCAACCCCCACCTCCATGTTTTTGTCATTGCCAGGTTGATAATAACCAGAGACTTAAAATTCTAAAACATTTGAATTTAAGAAAAATGGTGCAGGCATGAGTACTAGAATGACAGAACAGTCTATGAAAAGAACTATAATTAGAAAGAATCAAGGTAAGCAAGAATGATTGCCTATATATAGAGTAGAACAAGTTCAAGCTTGATGGCTAGTAGATTGATGAGAAGACAAACACGAACATATGCACAGGGAGAAATCACACAAGACATTCATTTTTGACAGGAAGATGAGTTTAATTTTAGCAAACAAATGAGGTAATAGCGAGCCATTAACATAAATGCTAATTGGTCTTGTAGTGAAACCTGGACAGCCAGGAACAGCTGTATGGAAGTTGTCTGCTCATAACAAATGCCCTGAGTCCACACTGTGAAGGAAGTAGTATGGGGACTAAGGAATTCTCTAAAAAGATCCTGGGGAGAAGTGAATGCTAAGATCAGAGAGCTGGAGAATAAATGAATATTAAGTCATCAGAGAGAAAGAAAAACCACTTAAGAAGATAGCAGGGAGGATCCAAGATGGTGGAGCAGGTAGCAGTTCTACTCACCTCTTCCCATGACCACACAAAAATTACAACTAAATTATAGAACAATCACCCTGGATAACTGTATGAAGACAAGTTGAATAGAATTCTTATAACTAAGGACAGACAGAAGAAGCCATGTCCAGGATAGTAAGAGGGGTGGAGTTGCAAAATGGGATGGCCTCATACCCATGTGTAGTGCTTGAGAATCCAGAGGGATATCTCAGCTGCAGAGGTCACCCCTGAAGAGTGAGGGGTCTCATTCCCATGCCAGGCTCCCCAGCCTAGAGCACCAATGCCGGGAAGAGGAGCTCACATAACATTTGGCTGTGAAAACCAAAGGGGACTATCTCTACCCGCGTAAGATGGGAGACTGCTAGAAAACCCAGGCATCCTCTTCAAGGAACAGTATGCAAAATATCCCTTATAGGTACTTACCCTGGGCTCTGGTGGAGGAAGAGTGGCTTGGAAAGTGGTGGGATTATAAAGGATAGGCTGAGTTGTGTAGCTTCAGGGAGAGGGTGGAGGGACAGCTGCCAGAGTCTCCTGTTGAGTCCCTTCCACACACCATCCACTGATGTCATCTTTCCTGGATCAAATATACCATACCATACACATTAGCCTGAGAAGCTACACTAGTCCCACCTCAGTGACTTTCTGAGGCCTCACCCTGCCAAGTTTGTAAGAGGCTGTGGGCTGTGCTGGTGGTAACCAGCCTGAGCCAGAGTTGCAGTTTTACTTTGAAAAACTACCAAGGAATTCCAGGCAAGCTCATGGGGTGCCAATACAGCTTTCATGAGCTTCATGAGCTTCATGAGCTTTCCAATACAGGAAAAGGCTGATTTGTGTGAACTTAGGGTGATAGCTGTCTTCCTGTGTCCCCAGGAGGTGCCACAATTCCTGTGCAAAGCCTTCTCTTCACATGGCCAAATCTTAATCTGCTTTCATTTGATGAACTCTACTGACTCCACCCCAGTGACTACCTAAGACCCAGCCTCATCTCAAAGGTCCATGGCTCTAGATAAGTGGCAGCTGGCCTTGGTGTACCCTGAGACTTTAATGAGTGTCCTGAGTGAGACCCAGCACTGGTGTCAAGTTTGAATATACTAACCTGGTGAATACCACTTGCCCCTACCTAGTGATTCCCTGAGAACCTACCTCATGTAACTTATGTACCAATGAGTATTATTCAGTGGCTGAGCCTAAAGGGCAGCAGAAAGGTGGTGGTAGTGGTGGGTCTTGGGGTGAAGTGGACTGTAGCTGACTTGCCTTAGACCTGGTCCTGGGGGCAGAGGACCTCAGTACTCAGCTTGGCTCTCCTGTAAACATCCCGGTCCAGCACATGTAGCTACCAACTGTGAATTGTTTTGCAGCCCCTAAAAGGTGCAAAGTCCCAAGGCCAGTCACGGGCAGCGTATGACATTGATCTGCATGCACCCAAGTCCCTCCCAAGATACCCCAGAATTAACACACCCTGTTGCTGGTTTTAGATGAACACAGAGCATGACCTAGTTAGCTCTACAAGTGCCACACACAAATGAAAGTCTATCCAGGCACCAGCCGCACTGGGGAAAATTCTGCTTTATGGGGTCATCCCCCACGACAGAAGCTCATACACTGTGGTTGAGACCAATTTTCATAACCTGCAACAGTGACAGTAAACTCTATCCATGGGTGTGCCAACAGCAGTCAAGATTGAACTAAAACAGAAAGGCTCACATAACCCACAATACACACTTGGAGAATCCAGCTCAAGTGGATAGAGAGAATGCACCACTGTGTCCCCAGAATATCTATTGCATAGGGCCATTCTACCAAGATTGGGAGACATAGCAGATCTACTGAATACACAGAAAGAAACACAGAGAGGCAACTAAAACAGAGAGACAAAGAAACGTGCCCCAAATGAAAGAACAGAAGAAATATCCAGAAAAAGAAATAAATGAAGTGGAGAAAGGCAATCTACAAGGTACAGAGGTAAAAAGCATGGGTTCTAAGAATGCTCAAGGAACTTAGGAGAATAGATGAAATAAGTGAAAACTTGGACGAAGAGATAGTAAGCATAAAAAGGGACATAGAAACCACACAAAAGACCTAGTTAGAAATGAAGAATACAATAACAATAATAAAGAATACACTAGAAGAAATCAACAGCAGATTAGATGAAGCAGAGAATGAAGTAAGCATATTGGAGGACAAGGTAGTAGGAAACAGCCAATCAGAGCAACAACAACAACAAAAAGGAATAAAGAGTAGACAACCTATGGAATAGAGAAACATATTCACCAATGATACATCTTATAAGGGGTTAATATCCAAAATTTATAAAGAACTCATATAACTCAAAACAAACAAAAAAAAACCTCCAATTAAAAAATGGGCAGAGGACCTAACAGATATTCCTCTAACAGAGACATATAGATGGCCAATAGACTTAAAAAGGTGCTTAACATTCCTAATCATCAGAGAAATATTAATTAAAATCACAATGGGATATCACATTATACCTGTCAGAATGGCGGTCATCAATAAATAAACAAATAACAAGTATTGGTAAGGATGTGGAGGCATGGAAATCCTTGTGTACTGTTGGTAGTAATGCAGATTGGTGCAACCACGAGGGAAAACAGTATGGAGTGTCCTCAAAAAATTAAAAATAAAACTGCCTTATAACTAAGCGATTCCACTTCTGGGCATATATCCAAAGAAACCCAAAACACTAACTCAAAAGAATATATACACCCCTATGTTCATTGAAGCATATTTGTAATAGCCAAGATATGGAAGCAATCTAAGTGCCAACAATATATGAGTGGATAAAGAAGAGTGGTACAAACACTGCCTGGTGTGGCTCAGTGAATTGAGTGCCAGCCTGCGAACCAAAGGGTCATTGGTTTGATTCCCAGTCAGAGCACATGCCTGGGTTGTGGGCCAGGTCCCCAGTGCGGGGCGTTCAAGAGGCAACCACACATTGATGTTTCTTTCCCTCTCTTCCTCCCTTCCTCCTCCTCTCTCTAAAAATAAATTAATAAAATCCTTTTTAAAAAGTTAAGAAAAGAAGAGTGGTACATATATACAGTAGACTGTTACTTGGTCAAAAAAGAAGAAAATCCCACCATTTGCAAAGGCATGAATGGACCTATAAGGTATTATACTAAGTAAAAGAGGTCAGATAAATACAAATACCATATGCTTTCACTTATATATGGACTATAAATGACACAATAAACAAATAAACAAAAAAAAAACTGAAACAGACTCAGAGACACAGAAAATAGACTGATGGTTGTCAGAGGGGAGGGTGGTTGGGCACTTGTGAAAAAAAGGTGAAGGCACTAAAAATATATATTGGTACTATAAAAATAGTCATAGGGGTGTAAAGTACAGCATAGGAAATGTAGTCAGTAATATTGTAATAACAATGTACTGTGTCAGGTAAGTACTTAAAACATCAGTGAGATCACTTTGTAAAATATATGATTGTCTAACCACTATGCTGTATACCTGAAATTGTTAGAAAATAATGTTGGATGGAAGCTGGTTTTGAAAAAGAAAATATAAGCTGATAGTATAGGAGAAGCAAAGTATGAGAAAAACAATCTACCCACTCTCAGTCCCTTCCCTATGGCTCCCTTGACAAAACAACTAGCTTGTCTTACTAAAGCCATTGCAACAGCATTCTAATTAGAGCAGTATGTATCTTTTTTTTTCATTGCTTTTACTGCAAATAAAAGCATAAGTGGAAATTTATTTTATCCATACAATTCTTCATGGTAGTAAACATCTTTAAAATGACAATGGATTCTTTTCAGAAGAGTAATTTAAAAAAATTTCTCCCTCCCTTTCTTCCTGTCTTCTTACAATTTTCTGAGTCATTTCAACTGAGTACACTGAGTGTACTTATTGCGTGTACACTGAGTGCCCCATATCAGGCACAAGATTTGAGGGGAAACTCTTTTTTGTGGTAGGAGCACTGCCATTCACTTAAAAATGAAACACTATTAACAACCATCTTATGCCAGTATTCTATAGCAAAATGAGGCATATAAACAAATTGACAACAGTCATCTTAGTATAAAATTATGAAATGCACTATCCTAGCTTTGATTTTGTATTTTTTTGATAGTGTTACTAATTTGAATTTTATTTCTATTTTAGTTAGTTGTTGTGAAGCTACCAAATTGTTACATTTTTTCCTATAAAATACTTTATTTTGTCACTGAAACGATTTGAGTTTCTAATGTGGAAAGCATTCTTGAGTCAGCCCACTAATATTTATTGGGTGTCTATTATGTTTTATGATTTATCTTGGGTGTTCAAGAATAATGTAAAACAAAATAGACAATTTTTGTGCTTTTAAAACTATTGCTATTAGTTTCACATGAATAATTTATGGTTACAAAGCAAAAATTAAACCTTCTTTTATGCAGGACCAACCTTCAGTCACATGTGTGGATCCTAAGAAAGAAAATATCTACCAAGAGACTCCCCATGGGTAAGTGGGCTCATTTTTTTTAATTTATTTATAATTAGAGGAAGAAAATTTGTTTTTTTTTTCCACAGAAAGAAAATCTAAGTCCTTAAGAAATATTTACTCTTTAAAAACATTTTTTAAATCATTTTTATCAATTACAGTTGACATACATTAGTTTCAGGCGTACACCCCAGTGATTAGACCTTACATAACTTACTAAGTGATCATCCTGATAAATGTCATACCCATCTGACAGCATAATGGTTATTAGGATATTATTGACTATATTCCCTATACTGTACTTCACATCCCTATGACTATTCTGTAACAACAAATTTGTACTTAATCCCTTCACCTTTTTCACCCATCCCTCTAACCCTCTCCCATTTGGCAGCTATCAAAATGTTCTCCGTATCTACAAGATATCTGCTTGTTTTTTTTGTTTGTTTGTTTGTTTGTTTTAGATTCAATTGTTGATAAATATGTAGTTAATGCCATTTTAATGTTAAAATTTTGATCCTGTTTTTTTCTTCTTTTTCTTAAAGAAGACCCTTTAACATTTCCTATAATACTAGTTTGATGGTGATGAAGTCCTCTAGCTTTTTCTTGTTCAGGGAGTTCTTTATCTGTTCTTTGATTCTAAATAATAGCTTTGCTGGGTAGAGTAGTCTTGGTTGTAGGTCCTTTCCTGTTATCACTTTAAATATTTCTTGCTAATTCCTTCTGGTCTGCAAAGTTTCTGTTGAGAAATTTGCTGAACATCCTTATAGGAGCTCTCTTGCCGATAACTTCTTTTCTCATGCTGCTTTTAAGATTCTGTCTTTAACCTTTTGTATTTTAATTATGATGTGTCTTGGTGTTGGCCTCTTCTGGTTCATTTTTTGGGGGACTCTCTGTGGTTCGTGAACTTTTGTGTTTATTTTCTTCACTAGGTTAGGAAAGTTTTATATCATCATTTTTTTCAAATAGGTTTTCAATGTCATGCTCTCTCTTCTCCTTCTGGCAACCTCATGATGCAAATGTTGGTATACTTTAAGTTGTCCCAGCGTGTCCTTACACAATCCTAATTTTTACAGTTTTTTTTCTTTTTACTCTTCTGATTGTTTTTGCTTCCTTATATTCCAAATCTCTAACTTGATTCTCACTTCATCTATTCTACTGTTGATTCCCTGTAAACTATTCTTTATTTTAGTGTATCCTTCAGTTCTGACTGGTCCTTTCTTATGCTGTTGATGTTCTCACTAAGTTCATTGAGCATCCTTATTATGAGTGTTTTGAATCCTGCATCTAGTAGATTGCTTGTCTCCATTTTGTGTAGTTCTTTTTCTAGAGTTGTGTTATGGTCTTTCATTTAGGTCATGTTTATCTCATTTTGGCAGCCTCCCTATATTTGTGTTTATGTGTTAGGTAGAGCTGTCATGCCTCCCAGGCTTGGTAGAGTGTCCTAGTGTACTAGGTGTACTGTAGGGTCCAGTGGCCCCTCCTTCTCGATCACCAAATGGGACATTCCAGGTGCACCTGACCCCTCATGTGGGCTATGTACACCCTCCTCTTGCAGTTGAGCTTTACTTGCTATTGGCACATCAATGCGAGGGGTTTACCCACTGGCCAATCAGTTGCAAAGACTGGCTGTGACCACTGACTTTGGACCACTGAGGAGGATTAGCTATGTATGGACCCACTCACAGTGCAAGACTTAATTCAGCGGGGTTCTGGTGTCCACTGAGCCTGCCTCTTGAGTGTGTTGCTTGAGGGGATGATTGGGTGGTGATGCTTTGATGTATCTGAAGCTGTCCACTGGGTGCCCTGGCTCTGGGGCCTCCTGTTTCTAAACAGGACCTCTCATAAAAACTACACTGTAGGGAGAAGCCTGCACTAAACTCTTTGCTTGCCCTGCTCCTGGCATCTGAGCTAGCCCTTTATAAAGGAGTTCCTGGAATCCTAATTCAACCAATAGAACAGAGGCCTTCCCTGATCAATTAGAGCTGTGCACCTATATACCCATCAACATCTTCACTGACCAATCAGAGCAGGTCTATTCTGACTAATCAAGACATTTCTTTTTGGTCCAATCAAACTGAGGATTTGCAGTCCTCATTTGCATTATGACAAACTAATTAAGAGGCCAAGGATAAGAATTTCTCTCTATGTAAGTCAGCTCCCCTCTGACTCAGGTAGGGTACTTTCCCTTTTCACCAAGACTGTTTTCCTGCCTGGAGCTGAAACACAAAAGACATTTCATGGGACTAGAACAGAGCAGAACAGGTGGAACAGAGTAGGACTGTGTAGAACTCTTTAGCTGGAGAAGGGCCTCACCCCAGGGCCACTGACTGCCCCACCCAGGCTCCTCCCTACTTTCTGAAACCTTTCATTCTTCTTCCTAGTCCTAGCCTCAAGAATCTACATAAGGGCTAGTCTTTCCACTTGCCTTTATGTAGAAATGGCCGCAAGGCTCTGTTTTTCATATTTGTGTTTTTTTAATTTGTTTGCTTGGTTAGTTGGTTTTATTTTGCTTTATTGTTGTTGCTGTTGTTTTTATATTTGAGCTTAGTTGGCCACCTGGGACCCTTTTTAATAGGTATCTTCTTTCTCAGGGTCCACAATATTCACTTTACAAAAGATCTGTAGAAGCCAGGCATTGCGCTAGAATACACAGCAAATTAATGATTCAGTCCCTGTTCTCTCAGAGTTTAGAATCCTGAGTCTTGAGATGGTGTTAACGCTGGTTGAGATAAAGATAGGTAAAATGATTCAAATACAGAGTGGTATGTGCCTGATAGGAGATATAAAGAATGCTGTGTGAGCATACAGTAGGCTATATCATTCAGATAGCAAGAGTCAGGGAAGACATCCTAAGGAAATGCTGTTTAAGCCTAAGAAGGTAGGAATAAGGCAGGTGAACCTGGCAAAACTATGCCTGGCAGAGGAAAAAGCATGCAGAGCAGGGGAAGTGGGAAGAATCAGAGAAAGGGAAGGAATATACATGGTGCTTTATAGGAAGTGCAACACTTGATATAGCCAAAAACTAGAGTGCAAGGTGGGTTGAGGTTCATGGACATAGATGAGACTGGAGAAATAGAGGAAAGAAGGGCAGATTAAACCGTACTAAGGCTTGTAAAGGAATTCATAAAAATAATAAATCTATTAAAGAGTCCGAGCTGAAATGTAACAGGATCATTGTGTTTTAAGTTCACCGTGGTCGTTAGGGTTAGAAAGGATTGCAGAGGGTTAAGATGAGAGAACAGAAGACCAGCTACAGGGCTGCTGTGGATTTCATCGACATCTTAATAGTGGTCTGAATTTGGGTAGGACCGTGAAGATGGAGATAAGTGGGTGAACTCTAGGCAAAATTTGGAGGATTCTATGGTACTTAGAGAAGAATTGGATATGGTATGCGAGAGGAAGTTGCTATGCATCCTTTCAAGTATCTGTCTTTGCCACTGGGAAGTTAGTGTCTATTTACTGAGTCTCACCAGTAGTGCCACAAAAAACTGAGCACATGACACTGCAAGGTGGCTTGTTCCTGGGCACTGCCAGGCTGACATCAATTAGTGTGTGGGTGGTTTGCTCAGAGTGGGAGTGGTAGGGTTAGACTTTGTTCTTATTCTTCTTTCTTGAGACAATCCCTAATCATACTTGTTCACTACAGAAAATGAGCTGCCCCTGCTTCAATGAACTGAAATCCAAAAATTTACAAAATGATTAGATGATAGTTTTTACTGAGGAGTTTGAAGAGTAAATCGGCTCCTCATGCTGCTGAATGAAAATGGCTAATTACAATATTTTTAACACAGACTTTATTATTACTATTTTTGACATGAATTTTTTTTTAATTGTTGACACCATTACAGATGTCCTGGATCTTATTATTTATAAAATTAGGAAAACTTTTATGGAGCCACAAAATGCTATCACCAAGAAGCCTAGAGATTACTGGTAAGTAATTTTGTAGATGAAAATTGTAGAGGTTAAATTATTGGCTCAAGGTCAATCACCTCTCAGTTGATTTTTTTTTCTTTTAATATGGCACTGATGATATCTTTAAAAGTGTTTCTTAAGCAAGTGAAAGTGGGTAAATGTCATCACAAGACCCCTAAGATAGTTTTATGTTGGTATCGAAATACGTTGCCAATTTTTGTGGCAAAGTGAAAGCGTTGTTCTGACAAATGACCTAAAATACAAAATGGTATAGTTTTGATTTAAGGTAATCATGCTTGCTTCTAAATTCTTTTGCTATGTGATTTATGCACATTTATCCTGAGCATAACTATCTTTATTGATATTGAGAAATGAGGTATTTATAGAACCTCAATTTAACCAAGCGCTGCATGATCAGCCCTTTAAAATAATCAACCCTCTTGTATATAAAATTCATAATTATATTTCAGATTATCAAGTGCCAACTAATATTTTCAAAATTTTAATCACTCAGGTATAATAGATTCATTGGAAATATGTGTGAGAGGGGTAAAGTAGTTCTGCTATTACAGTCAATGAATATTAAACCACATTTTAGTATTTTGTAGCAGTCATCTTTTTCTGGTCTCTGTGTTTTGCATTCAGATGTTAGATGTATATTATTTAATCACAGAAATGATTTAGAAATATGAAGTTACTAAAAACTAGAAAATATTTAAAAACACTATTCTGCATACATAGTTATTGCTTTGGCCCTATTCTCAGAATAAAGAATCTAAGAATAAAAAGTCTGTCTTGGATTACTATATCAAAGTAGAGGCTTCCTCTTCACTCCCTACCATAGGAAGCAAATATTAAGTAAATTTTATGTTGTTTATATTTTTTTAACTTCTAATGAGTAGAGATTTGTCAGTGTAGTTTTCCTGGTGGAATACAAACCAGACCTGCTATTTTCTTGAACAGGGAGAACAAAATTCTGTACATCTTTTTAAATGAACTGAGCAGTTGCTGCTAAGGTTTATTTTGTCACTTAGGAAAGACTCATGGTTGAACATGTTAGGAATTAATAAAACAGAATCAATTAGTTTTTTTTTCTTATCCCTTTTTCCCCTCAAAAGACTCAGGTACAAATTAAAAGATCTGGGGAAACTTTAGGAAAGCCAATTTTTTTTATTTTTTTTATTTTTTTAATCATGGATGTCTTTGAGTTTCAGCAATTTGTAAGCCTATGGTGGGAGAAAAACTATGGTAAAGAAAACAAAGACTCAGGGAAAATGTCAAAATTAAAATATAATGAACTCTTTAATATGGGATTTGTACATTTTTCTAAAGATACTCTCTTTAAATATAAAATTAATACTAGTGGCTCCAGCTGCCTCAAATATCAATAACAATAAGCTGCCAAGCATTTCACATTCATTATTTTATGTATTTCTAATCTATCTATGAGGTAAATATGATTATTGTCCCCTTTAGGGAGATATAAATTTTTAAAAAGTGAAGTGACTTATCTAAGATCTAATTTGAAGTGGTGGAGCCTGGTTAGCTATTTAGGTCTGCTGGATTCCAGAAATCTAGCCCTTAGCCCCTGTTGTGACACAACCAAAGACTGACATGTGAATCTCTGGGAGACAGATGGTTCCTATGCAGGGAATTCTCCGTTATGTGTTGCAGGCTCTGAAGCTACATAACCTTTCCTATAGCTAAGGTTGGAAATGATATTTGAATAAGCCTCTGCAAAGCTTAGAAAGCTTAGGAGGGCAAAGGGCAAGTGCATGTGATGTGTAGCTACTGAGATTTCCTGGACATCTCAGGAAAGTTGGTTCCTTCAGTTAGTACATTTGGTATCACATCAGTTTTTCATGAAGTTGCCACTTGCACTCTCTTGCTGAGGCAAAATATGAACACAGTCCATTTTTTCATACTTCATCTGCACTCCTGTATTCTTCAGTGTTAGTCATACTCCCCAGTTGAGCTTACTGTGTAAAACAAGAATAAACAATACACTGGATGGGTGAAGAGGAAAGATGTAGGAGATCACAGGACAAAGGTCTGTAAGTGAAATACCTTGATCATTTTCCTGATGTTTTCTGTCTCCAGAAAATTCACTCTTTAAATATGCACAAAGACTTCTGCTTCCAGGAAGATGGAGTAGACATCCTTTTTGCTAGTTGTCCCACTAAATACAGCTAAAAATCCTGAAACACAAAAATATTCTGAAAGGTGGAAAGAAGGCAGACTGTCTGGGACTTCAGGAACAGAAGAAAGACATGGTGGTAAATACCCTGGATTTTCTTTTTGTCGCGTAAACTTATGATTGAGTGTTGGAGAAGCTGGTGACCAAGAAATGTCAATGGGTTCAGACATGGCCATGGGCCAGTGTAGACCATGCTGGGGGAGTCTAGACAACCACTTCTACCACAAGGTACCCCACCCTGAGGGTCAACGGAGGTCCACGAAGAGCAGTCATGAAGTGTCCCCTGGACTTCCACCTCTATCTGGAAGTAAGGGGGCAGTATCTTCCCTTCCCCTAAGAGAGTGATGTTAGAGAAGGCCTGATAAAATACAAGATTTAAATAAGAGTCTTTTAAATATAATATTCAAAATGTCCAGATATCAATAAAAAAAATCATCATCATACCAAGGAAGATGTCAACTAGAATTAGAAAAGACAATAAAAAGTGTCAATACTGACATGATACAGATGTTAGAATTATCCAACAAGAGTTTGGAAGCAGCCATTACAAAAGTGCTTCAACTAACAAGTACAAACATGCTTGGAACAAATAAAATAAATAGAAAGTCTTTGAAAAGAATTAACTTACAAAGAAAAGCCAAATAGAAACTTTAGGACTACAAACAAAATAGCAGAATCAGTGAACTTGAGGGCAGAACACTAGAAATTACCCACTCTGAACAACAGGAGAGAGAGAGAGAGAGAGAGAGAAGAAAGAAGGAAAGAAAAGACAAAAACACAAAAGAAAAAAGAAAAGAAAGAAAAGGGCAAGCCTTGGGGGTAAGTGGGACTGTAAAGAAAGATCTAACTATTGGGTCACTGGAGTCCCAGGAGAAAAGGAGAAATGAATGATACTGAAAGAATATTTGAAAAAAATAATGGCTAAAAATTAAATTTGGGAAAGGCATAAACCTAAAGGTTTAAGAACCTAAGTGAACCCCAAACAGGATAAACCCAAAGATAAGACACATCACATCCAACCTTCTAAAAATTAAGGGTAGTGATACCCTGGCTGGTGTAGCTCAGTGGACTGAGCTTCATTCTGTGAGCCAAAGGGTTGCTGGTTCAATTCCCCAGTCAGGGCACATGCCTGGGTTGCAGGCCAGATCCCCAGTGGGGGCTGTGCAAGAGGCAAACACATTGATGTTTCTCTCCCTCTCTTTCTCCTTCCCTTCCCCTCTGTCTACAAATAAAAAATAAATAAAACCTAAAAATAAAAAATAAAAATTAAGGATAGTGAAGAGTCTTGAAAGCAGCCAGAGAAACGATGCAGGAAATGCACTGGTTTTTGGCATTAGAAGAATAGGCTTGTTACAGCATGTCTTGTTGATTTCAACTATGTCTTTGGCATTTTTAACTGGACTCAGCCAAGTTAACAATGTACAGTGCATTTACTGGACATCTACAAGTTATGCTGGGCACCTGGGGTACATTTGTCAATCCCATTTTTCCTCTAATTGTTCCAGTAGTAGGTGTTATCCCTCAGAGAAAATCAAGGAATTCCAGAATTGGGAAAAATCCTCATATAAAAGAAATACGAGTGCAGTAGTTTGTAACTTGGGATTTCTGGATGGACTTCAGCCCTGTGAACTCCCTAAAATTAATCTAAAAATGCCAGTGTGTGCGCATTTTTCTTAGAAAGTAAGCATATCTTTTGTCAGAATCTCAAAGAAGGTGGTGGCTCCCCAAAGGTTAAGAGCCACTGTAAGGGTTTCTGTTCTTTTTGGGTAAAACCATAGAATCCAACTTAGATAGATGAGAAAAAAGTCTAAAAATAGAGAAGGTATTCCTAATCATATTCATCAAAATTCTTGAATGCCTCCCTGATAATTCTCTACTTTTAAGGGGAAAATAGGAAAATAGCAGTTTTCTAATTCCTTCTAAGAAACTTCTGGAAATATATGTTCATTAAAGAATGTCTGCCTGTAGTCCTATTTTGAACATTTTAAAAATACCACCTGGAGGTGACTAAATGACTAATGCACTGTGATTTAAGATGTACTTTAGGTCTGATTCCTCCCAATGCCAATGGAAAAGTTCAGTCATACAAGGAAAAAGCAGCAGCCTCTCTACCTACATCAGTACAGTTTGTAAGGGATAGGAGTTTGTAAGAGACAGGACAAACTGTCCCACAAGCTACTCCTTTTTCCATCTTAAAAAAAAAAATGCAAAATTAAGTTGTCTGATGACACAATGTGTATATGCCAATTTATCTGAACAAAAAATGTTAGCGCTTTCTCTGGTGAAAAAAAAAGCTATGACAATAAACAGATTCTTTCAGTTTTTAGAATGTCTTTATAATGTGGCTGGCTGTTCCTCACTCTTTGTGCCCTCCACCAAATTCCTCATTAGCCAGTTCAATTCACACCTGCAGAAATGCACTGTAAATGGAATCTTAAGTTGCTGCTGCCTGTTTTCTGACCAAAATTACGGTTCTCGACGTCACCTGATGTTAGAGATCAGCTAATGCATTATTTTAGAAAGAATCTTGACTGCCTGCTGCCAGTAAGACACTAAAGTGGTCTGATTTACTCAGATTATCCTATGGTGGTTATATCTACAGAGTCGAAAGAATCACTGGGGGTCCTTTTTAAACACAGAATTCTAAGATCCAACCTACGATGACTACAACACAATTGAGAGAGACCTGGGAACTGGTGTTTTATTTAGTGTATTGGGCAATTCTTAGACTCAAACAGGTTAGTGTTCTTAAAACTTAAATGTGCAAATTTGCCTGGGCTCTGAAACAAATGCAGATTCTGATCCAATTGGTCTGGATTGGGCCTGAGATTCTTCATTTCTAATGAGTCCCTAGGTGATATTGCTGGTTTGAGAACAGCTTAAATAGCAAGGTCAGAGAAAGTATGTCTCATTGGGCTGGTGTATAAAACAGTATAGGCCACTACATTTTCCTCCTCTCCTGCCTTGATTATGCCCATTTCTCATTCTTCACTGATTGTGACTCTATACATTAGTGTGAGAAGTTAGGTCTGGCATCCTGACCTTCTCACTTAGCTTATATAAAAAGTCCACACGAAAAAGAAATAGGTTAAAATAAACAAAAAATAGGCACCATACATTAACTTGCAACATAGTGGGTTTATATTTGATGCAGTATTTCTCACGATGGGGATGCTACTCAGTTCATATAAAGTTTTTAACATTACATCTCTTCTCTATTTCAGTGTCAGTACAGAGTAGTTTTTTTTTTTACATTAAATCTTTTCTCCATTTCAATGTTAGAATACATTTTTAAAACCTTTTTCTTCCTAAGAAATAAAAGTTCTAAGTTTTGACTGACTACATTTTATATCTAATATCTAGGTACAATATTAACTTGGGAGATAACAAAACATAAATCTTAAAAATATAGAGGAAAGACTCCTCAATGATGCAGGAGGCAGTGATTACAACTGAATAGTGGAGACTTCCTAGAATACTGGGTAAGAGTTTCCTTCTCCCAATTTCATTCCTTTGAGAATTCTGAGATTATTAAATATTACTTATGCAAATTTTAGCCATCTGACTTACTTGACCCTCTTTCTAACCAGCGAATACAAATTATAGACTGCATTTTTCAGTGCATTATTTGTTGTGAAAAATCATTTTTTCCATTTAACATATATCAACTTATTCCCATTTATAGGGAAAATAAGAATGTAAAATTACCCTATTTATTGTTTCTTGGGAACTTTCAAATACCAAAGCTCAGTTTTTAACCTCAAGAGCTCCAATATTTTCAGGGCAAGGTTTGATTCAGGAGGCCCTTCAAAGTCATACCTCTCCATTTCTCTTTCGTGCGTATACCCCCAAACAAGCACAAATGCCTGTAATGCAGAGAACCACACCTAAAAAGAAAGCAATTGCATCTCCCGCTTCTACAGCTTCAACAACAGGCAGCACCAAAAGCAGTGAAATGAGGACTAAGAACTGTGCTGAAACTGAGGTCATGACGTTGGGACCTCGCGATGGCTGGATCTTGAGCGCTGAAGGTTTCTGGAAATTAAACATGGAAACAAAAAGGAACTATTAAAATTCCTACCTTTTCGAATTACAGTATGAATACATGGCAGTCTACACAAACTTTTAAATTTAAATTTCAGGCACACCTCATTTTCCCGTGGGAAAAACTAAGGGAAGCGAAAGGTACTTAAAGCGATGGTCATTTGAGGCTAATCTCCCCTTCTCATAATTAACTGACTCCAGCGATTTTTCCACACTCTACAACGCCAACACGTGAGAATCAACCAAACAAACTGAACAGCAGAACATAATTAAGAAAAGAAAATGCACAAGACATTCTCTTGGAAACTTAAAATATCCCAGTGAGTAAAAATTACATTTTCCTAGGGTCTCTCCCATTCAGGAAGTAGACAAATGTGGTAAAATTCACACAAATAAAACTCTATAAAAATTGTGGGGTATTAGTACGACTTACCAAAGGAACGATATATGTATAACAGTCTCTGACTTGAAATACTCCCTTCCCCAGCTCGGAATGCTGAAGCTTAAGAGGTTCCACGTGACAACACCTATTATCAGAAGAGAAAGGGAAGATTAAAAAATTACTCTTTATTATCATTACTATTACCATTATTATTATTTTCAGGGGGCAGCTACAGTCAGTGCAGATAAGGGGAGCGATACGGAAGGGGGAAGAATGAGTAATAACTAAAGAAAACTGTTCAAGCAAGGGTACTAGTCTTAAAGTTGGTCGGTTCGCCCATACGGGAAAAACTAAAAAAAAAAAAAAAATTCGTACCGAGAGACAAGTTCGTTCCAGGACTTTTAAAGATATAAAAAAGAATCCCTGTTATGGCCGGGGAGGGTGCAAATTTACCCCGCTTTACGAAGACACTGTTGCAACCCAGCTACCCTTTCTAAGAAAGTTCCTACATTACCTTACAGGAAGCAGCCATTACAGGAATGGCGAGGAGGGTGGTGTCTCCAAACTACATTTCCCACAATCGCCGCAGCCCACGACTCCCGGGATGCACCGGCGCGCTCCTCTCTGATTGGGTGTGAGATAATGACCATGCTCTATGGGAGAGGAAGAGTAGCCAGTACGGGGTTTACTACACGTCTCAATGTTTTACAGATAAAATGGTTTAGTGTATTTGTACGAAAGCTACTTAACAGTAAGAACAACAAGAGCAAAATGACAGCAACTTTCTTTTTACCTTGCTCAAACAAGACGTTATGGCTTTTCCTTCCATTGAAGTGAATAACAGCTGGAAGAGATCACCCGAGCAGCGCCATCTGGTTAGGATGCTTTTTTTTTTTTTTTAAATCTGTCTTTCTTCCTATCTATCTATTTATATTTATCTATCATCACCTATCTATCTATATTATCTATCAACTATTTATTGGCTTCCCACGATTTTTGAAGGGAATCCACCGCCACTATCTAACAAATATGCCTTATGAGTCTGATAACCAATGAGTTTTTAACCAATAGAGGGAAAACATATTTTAAGACATTTTGGAAAAATGTTAAAGCCAGTTGTAGGGGCGAAAACAAAGTTTTGGAAGAAATGGATTAAGCGCTATAAGAACATCTATGTGATTCAGACTCTGAGTTTCCATATTAGTCGAAGAATGCAGTATATGGTACATTTTAGTGATTGCTTCTCAATCATGTTTTTATCATAACTACTTTAAATGTCCTCAAATATTATATGAAAACATAAAATTATTCCTTTTAAGTCATAAGAATGAACTATATTTATATATATAAGTTATAAAATGTCCTGAATTTCGTGAAGTCAAATATCTGTGAAGTCCTTTCTGTACCTTTCTAGTCGCTGAGTCTTCTCAACTCCTTTCCCAACTCCACAATTTATTTGACACCCTCAGGCTGTCAGTTATTAATGTTGTAGGTTAGGGATGAAGTCACCTGCCCTATCTGATAGTCTCTCAGATACATTTTCTCAGATGCAGCAGTACAATGCTCATAAATAGCATGTTGGTTATCTTTTTCTTACCCATCAGTAGTCTCTAGAGTGATAGCAAAACTTTATATTCCTACCTCAACACACACACAGGAAGTGCTCAGTAATGTTGGCCAATAATTATTTGGCTAATAATAATAAATAAATGTGCCAACAAGGTTCTATGAGAGATGAAGAAGTATCAAACCAAGGTGTCTTGCAAAATTGGAAGTCTGAGGATAAGTACACAATAATGTCATTACCATCTCAAGGGGGTTTGTTGTTGAGGGTCCTCCAGGCAAGAATGAGACATGGCTGTCACAAGGTGGTTTTATTTACTTCCAACAAGTAAAGGAGACAGGGCATTCACATCCAAACATCTGTCTCCAAGAAGAGAAGCTTAGCCATTGCTCATATACAGTATTTTTGTCAATTACAGGTTGTTGGGTTTTTTTGTTTTTGTTTTTTTTTTTTGCAGTTGGCTACATTTATGCTGTAAGACCCTGTCAGGCTCATACAACTTACAGCTACATCTGCAAAATACTGTGCTGCATTTTAACATTTGGCAAGATTAGCATTTAGTAAGAACTACCCAGACCTTGAGACCCTTGTCCTAACATTGTCCCCATTGCTTCTGTAAACTTGATTATTTTAACAACTTCTCTCTTAGCCTCATTTGCTTCATCTACTTTTAGTTTTGAACCTTTTAAATCAATTGTATTTCAAACAGGATTTTTTTTGGCTTCCAAAATATGTTTTATATTCTGGTGTGAACATTTTTGTATTTAATTTTTCATATATATTTATTTCAGTTAGCTCAAGTCAGCAGAAACTTGTTTTTTTCTTTCTTTCTTATTTTTATTGTTGTCCAAGTACAGTTGTGTCCATTCCCCCATGACTCCCCCAGCCCCACACATCCTCATCTTCTACCCTCAATCTTACCCCCCCATTTGGCTTTGTCCATGTGCCCTTTATATATCTTCCTTGACAATCCTTACCCTTCTTTCCTCTTGTTATCCACTCCCTTTCCTCTGGTTACTGTCAGTTAGTTTTTTATTTCCAAGTCTCTGATTATATTTTGCGTGCTTGTTTGTTTTGTTGATTAGGTCACACTTATAGGAGAGATCATATGGTATTTGTCTTTCATGTCCTGGCTTATTTCACTTAGCATAATGCTCTCCAGATCCATCCATGCTATCGCAAAGTGTAGGAGCTCCTTTCTTCCTGCTACATAGTATTCCATTGTGTAAAAGTACCACCGTTCTTTGATCCACTCATTTACCGATGGGCACTTAGGCTGCTTCCAGCACTTGGCTATTGTAAATTGTGCTGCTATGAATATTGGGGTGCACAGGTTGTTTTGAATTGGTGTTTCAGGATTCTTAGGGTATAATCGCAGCAGTGGAATTGCCAGGTCAAAAGGCAGTTCCATTTTTAGTTTTCTGAGGTAATTCCATATTGTCTTCCACAGTGTACACCAGCAATGAAATATCAGAAATAGAAATCAGGCAAAAAACCCATTTGCTATAGCACCAAGAAAAATAAAGTACCTAGGAATAAAGCTAAACAAGGGGATAAAAGAACTGTATTCAGACAACTATACAACACTGAAGAAAGAAATTAAGGAAGACACAAATAAATGGAAGTATATACCGTGTTCATGGATTGGAAGAATTAACATCATCAGAATGTTCATACTGCTACCCAAAGCAAATTATAGATTCAGTGTAATCCCTATTAAAATACCAATGACATATTTCACAGATATAGAACAAATATTTAAAAAATTTGTTTGGAACCAAAATCGACCCCAGATAGCCTCAGCGATTTTGAGAAAGAAGAACAAAATAGGAGACATAGCAATACCTGATATCAAACTATACTGTAATGCCACCATAATCAAAACAGCCTGGGACTGGCATAAGAATAGACACATAGATCAATGGAACAGAATAGAGAACCCAGAAATAAACCAATGTCAATATGGTCAATTAATATTTGACAAAGGGCGCAGAGGCATAAAATGGAGTAAAAATAGCCTCTTCAACAAATGGTGTTGGGAGATCTGGACAGCTATATGCAAGAAAATGAAACTCATCCACTAAGTTACACCATACATAAAAATAAACTCAAGATGGATAAAACACTTAAAAAGAAGTCATCTCTCTTATTTCTTCCTCTGTTTCTTCCAACCTGCTATTGATTCCTTCTAGCTTATTCTTCATTTCAGATATTGTATTCATTTCTTCCTGTTTCTTATTCATATTTTCTTTGCTCTTTATCATGCTGCTGTAATTCCCACTATTTTTGTTGTAGTTCCCATAAAGTTCATTGTACTTCTCACTGAGTTCCTTTAGCATCCTTATAACCATTATTTTGAATTCTATGTCCGATCGATTGCTTACCTCAGTTTCATTTATTTCTGTTTCTGGGGATTCTTCCTTTTCTTATGATTGGGGGTTATTTCTTTGCCTTCTAATTTTGAATGACTGTATTTGTTTATTTCTGCATCTCTGATTGCTCTGCTTTGACTGCCTGTCTTTGTGGCATGGCATTCTGTAGTAGGTGCTCCCTGAGACTCAGTGGTGCACTTTCTTTGATTTCCTGATCTGGATGCTTTTTATTAGTTTATGTAGGTTCTTTTGTTGTACTTTGGTTTGATTATTGATGGTTCATTCATTGGTGGGTCCTCCCCTCCGTCTGGCTGACTGGGAGTCACAACCACTGCCATGTCTTGTATACTGCTGTACAGTTGCTGGTTAACAAAGCAATACTACCCAGAAAACCAAACCTACACCAGCAAAATACCCCCACTACACCGGCAATATCAACAGCAAATGAGCAAAGATTTATAAAGTTGAAAAGAGATTAAGACTATTATAAGATAGGAAAAAAGATTACTAAAGGAGATGACTAAAGGAGAGCAAAATGATACTGAGAGGGAAGAGAGTGCAGAAATAATTAGAGTATGGAATAGGAATGAGGCAAAGAAAAGGAGAACATGAAATTTAGAAGGTAACTAAAAAAAGGGAAAGACAATGGCAATATGGAGTAAGAATAGGTAAGAGATAATATGCAGTTTGAAGTAAAATAAAAAAAATAGTGAGCCAATAGGAACAAAATTGAAGAAAAACCACAACAGGGTCAATAACAATGACAGGGGAGCCAATATTAATAAAGATGGAAAGAGAATAAGAATATTATAACAAAGGGAAAAGAGAATATGAGATACCTACACTTAAGAAAAAATGATTTTAAGAGGACAGAGGGAATTGAAATAAGAGTAAGGAATAGAATCCAGGTTAAGAAATGAAAAACAAAATTCTAAACTCAAATTAGCAAGGGCAGAAGAAAGGCAAAATGGAGTAAGACAGGGGTGGAGTAACCTATGAGATTAGAAATAAAAAATAGTGAAAAATAGGAATATAATTGAAAAACAACAATAACCACAATATCCATGCCAAACAAGTCACAATTAATAAAGATGGAAAAAATAAGAATATTATAAGAAAGGGAATAAGACTGTGAGCTGATTATAGGAAGGAAGAATGATTTTGAATGAATAGAAGGGGGGAAATGGTGAGAATAAGAAATAGGGACAAGGTGTAGGGAAGAGGGAAAATAAAATCTACAATGAAACTAGGAAAGGGCAAGAAGAAGGCAAAAGGTAGTAAGACAAGGGAAGGGTACTATGTGAGATTTGAAATAAAAATAAAATAAAATATATATAAATATAAATAAAAAGAATGAAAAATAAAAGATGAAAATAGTGATTAGTTGGAATACAATTGAAGAAAATGAAGAAATATTAAATGGCTATGTGAGAGGAAAAACCACAAATTTTGAAGAAGAATGAGGTGGAATTAATCTCATTAGCGTTTGGTGTTTGCCTTCTGTCTTCCCCTTCTGGCTTTTTATCAGCTTTTGGTCCAGGAGTGGGTCATCCAATTCTAGCAGCATTGCACATACCACATTCACCTGCCTTTTAAGGGAGCTTCTATTGTGATGGGGAATGTGGGAACTCTGTGTTTTCCCTGGGAGGTGCTGTTCAGTCTTCTGGGAATATTGTGTGTGTGTTCCCCTGCCCCTGCATCACCCATTGTGGTCTGGCCCGGCTTTTTTCCAATAATGTATAGTTTCTGATGAAGCAGCTGCCTGTTTCAAGGGTGCGGGCAATCTGTGTAAGAGGGTCAGCTCTTCCCTGCTTGGTGCTATTGGCAGCTCTGTGTGAGAGCTGAGATTGGACAGGTTTCTGGTTACCCCTTGCTGCTCAGATTTCTGATCTCCCTGCCTTGCTGGCCTCAGTGGAATAGGGCCCTAGGATCCAGGATATTTTGTCTCCTTGGGAGAAGTTCAAAATTGGCCCTTTCAGAGATTCTCTTCTCGCCTTTCTCCTGACAATATGCACCTGGCAGGAGGTTCTTGAGCCTGTCCTGCCTATCCTGCAAAAGGTAGGGCCTGGGCAGTCCTTCGCTTCCCAGAGGCTTAAGGTCTGCCAGGGAAGGGAGTTCTACCTGGCTGTAAATAACCTCAGGCACTCAACTCTTGACCGTCTAATCCCCAGCCCACTGCTCTCATAGTAGACATAGGCCTGAACTCTTTATTTTGCATAACCCAAGTCTTGTTAGCCATGCTGGACTGAGGCCAGAAATCCCTTTGCTATGTAATTTTCTGATCTCTCTGCCAGCTGTATTCAGTGGGACAAAACTGCGCTTTCACTCTCATCACTTTGTTGGCGCGGCAGCTGTGCATAGGGTCCCTGCCCAGCACACTAGCTCCCCTTTTAAAAAGTCTTTCTGTGGCACACTTACTGCAGCACCAAGTCACTGTCTGGCTTTCTATACACACTACCTCTCCAAAAAGCCAGAGGTCTGTCATGGGCACAGCTGGCTGAAGGCTGCCTCTACCCAACCCAGGTGCAGATAAAATCCACCCCCCACCCTGGCACTCTTTCAATTGGAGTTTTGTGCTGCAGCTATAGATTATATGCTGCTCACCGTGTGCATGTTGCCTGGATTTCCCCAACCTCGCACATGCTCCCAAGTCACTCCTTGACTAGATCTGTGTGCTCCCTGCTTGGGCCTGGGACCTCCTGCCCTGGGAGGGGAGGGAGCCACAAAACTGCAATTTCTGATCAATCTCTCTACATCGATACGCACCAGACACAGGGTATTTCCCCTTCAACTTATAACATCTCTTTACTGCACATTGTGAAACCTTTTCTGTTCTCCTCGGCTCAAAACATATCAGCTAAGATTTTGTTGGTTGTTCAAGTTATTTCTTAGGAGTTCAGCTGAGAATCTAAGTTGGCCAGGGCAAATGGACTCAGCTTCCCCCTACTTGGTGCCATCTTTTTCTTTCTATTGCTGTTTCTTAGGCATATCATTTTTTTTTGTTCCCTATTAATTTGCTCTTGCTGTTCTCTCTGCCAGTAATAGTTTTCCTGCAGACTTTTGCGTGGCACATTTTTTCAGCATTACTGAGGGCTCTGTTCAAGTGTCATCTCCTTTCCTATGCACCTAACAAAAGGCACACTACTGCATTTACTCTCTATTTACTTTGACTCTCTATATACTTTTCTGCCTTATTTCTTTCACATAGTGCCTATCACAACTGAAGTTATGTATGTATGAGTTCTGTCTGGAAAAAGTCCAGCCATTGTTAATGTAACAAGAATGTATTGCGTGACATCAGTGCAACCTGGCAGCCAAGGAGAGTGGACTGGAGTATACATGCATGAACAGTGATGACTTCGCTGTAGTGGTCAGTGGGGGTGGTAAACACCTTTGAGTGAGCATGTGTACTGTGTGGCCATCAGATTCAAAATCACTGAGAGAGTAGACCAATGAATCAAATTTTGCATTAAGCTTGAATAGTTTCCATGGAAACTATTCAGATGATTTGGAAGGCCACAACTGTGGGCAACTGGTGATTGGCAACTTCATCATGACAACATACACACTCATGCATGACATCTCCTGGAGAGGTTTTTGGCAAAACATCAAATCATCCAGGTGACTCAGCGCCCCCTACAGCCCAGATTTGGTACCCTGTGACTTCTGGCTTTTCCCAAAAACTAAAAGCACCTTTGAAAGGGAAGCGATTTCAGACTCTCAGTGAGATTCAGGAAAATACAGTGGGGCAGCTGATGGCAATTGGGAGAATTGGGAGGTGCCTACTTTGAAGGGGACTGGGGCATCATTACCGTATGTACAACGTTTCTTGTATCTTGTATTTTCTTCAATAAATGTCTCTATTTTTCATTTTACGTGACTGGATACCTTATGGACAGGCCTCATATTTGTGTATATGTGTAGTAGGTAAATGAACTACTGTGAAAATTCCATGATGGACAGGAAATATTCCTATTTTATTATACTGACTTCACAGATACTAAAGCAGTACCTAGTATGATAGATACTTGTATGTATTCTGCGAATGAATGAATGAGGCTAGTATAAGGCTTGGATCATGTACTTTTTTTCTTTCCAATACCTGAACAGTTTCTTTTAAGTACTAATGTTAGATGAACAGCATTGGCATTTTTGTTGAGACAATGCTTTGTTGTGCAGACACAGTTTTTCAGGGTGTTTAGTATCTCTAGCCCATGCTCAATAAATTCCAATGGGATCCCATAGTCATGAAGACAATCAGCTGCCCTCACACACTCCTATTCTTTGGCAGTGGATACTGTCTGTGGCTGAGAACCACTGAAGATTTCATTAAGAAAAGAAAAGGAGTAGTTGAAAACAGAGTAAAACCAAGCAGCAAATACTTCATAACATGTGCATATGTACACACACACAAACACCGTAACACCACGGTATCTTAATGGTTTAGATCTTATTGCTTTTTGCTTATGCTAGTTTTTGTTATCTACAGATTTGTTCTGTATCTTATCAGCATCCTTGCTGGAGAGTTTCCACTGGTCACTTTCTTTTCACAGCACTGAAATAAAATTGAAATAAGATTTGTGTTTCTATATCTGCCACTCAATTTAGTCTCTGAGGTGTACAGAGGTAGTGTGATGTAGTGTATGGAACTTTAGCTTTTCCCTTGCTAGCCTTGTGGAATTGGGTAGGTAATCTCTCTGAGACTTAGTTTCCTTTAACGAAGTGTATCATGTGAGGATTAAATGAAATGTTTCTAAAGTGACCAAAAGAGTTACCAGAGCTCAGTACTTATCAATTGCCCCTTATTTGTATTTCTGTTCAATTAGTTAGTGATTAAGAGTTAGGGTGTCTGCGGTTAGACTCTTTGGTTAGAATCCTAGCTCTGCTGCTTACTAAATATATGACAAGAGACATGTTAGTAAACTATTCTAATACTCAGCTTATCACCTATAAAATGAGCTGTAATATTACTTACTTCATAAGCATGAAGTGAGGATTAGCACTATAAGGATTAAATGAGTTAATTCCTAGAATTAGGGGCTGGCATGTAGATAGACCTCATTAAATATTGGCTATTATTAATTGCTATTAACCAAATCCATGAAATATGGGGTCTCCAGGATGTGGTTTCTTTCCACTGTAAATGTGTTCTTCTTCAGACAAACATGGTAAATAGAAAATGCCTGTAGAACTCTTTAATGCAGATGGATTTTAGGTTTCCTAGGCTTCAGGTTAAGGACTGTCTGAAAAATACTCTCTTATTACTCAAAAACTGACGTAGTTGTAGCAGAAAACCTTCTAATTGTTGCCCTGCCAGGATTTTAGTATTTAACTATTTTATACCAAATGGTAGTTATGCTTATGTTTAAAACATATTCTTCATTTACTGATTCATCATATTGAGTCCAAAGGGTTTTGAAAATATGTTTGAGATGGTCTGGATATGAATGAATAGCTTCAAGAAATAATTTAGCTAGAATGAACTCTAGGGCCACAACAACAAAACCCAACAAACAGAAACAGTCTTAATTTCTTTTGAATTCTATTTCTAATTACAGCAGGTAATCTGTAACTCTGCAATGCTTTTTCCCTAAATTGCAGCAAAAGAAAAATGAAGAAATTAGAAGAGTTGCTAACAGGAAATTATAAGAATTGAAACTATGGGCTCAGAGGAATATTTTACTTTTGATAGATTGTTATGAGATAATTAATTGCAGAGGTTGCAAGACAGAGGAAATAATTTTTTATTACCCCTAAGAGATACTACTCCACACATTGCTGGATAGGGTAGCAGGATTTTTACCTTACCCCTTTGGCTTCAGTAAGGTCCACTGTCTGAAGAGGACAAATATTAATTTTCTCGCAACTCTTACTTAGAGCTCCTTTGCTTGTATTCCATAGATGGAGGAATTCTAGTTTGACAGAGCTTCAAAAATTATGTTTGTTCCCTTTTAAAGATTGTCTTTGACCTATAAGTCAAGGGTCATATAAATAGTTTTCATTGATTTAAAATGTATGTTGTAATTGGAAATGTAAACCCAAGGGTTACTAATATTAATCGATGTATTGGCAAGGATGAATTTCTAGAATACAATGAATAAAATGATCTCTACTCTTTTTGACCTGAACCTGCTTTCTAATGTACACTGCAAACCATCTTAATGAACTCTGATTTCCTGGGTATAACTCAGATTTAGATATTTTGTCTAGATCACTGACCTCTGGACAATAACTGTCATGATGTAAATGTATAATCCCTGTTCTATAAATGACAATAATTTCTTTAGCAGTGCCAGAGAAATGAGCAGCTTCTCCTGTGCTGAACATCTTCCAGCTATAAGTTCTGCCTGTGAACATCTCTGGTAGCAACATGAACCACAATTCTGAAGCAATGCCATATTTCACCCCCCATCCCCAAGTTGTCTGAATTCTTCTACAGGTTTCTACAGAGTTCTTTTGGCATTATGTGTCTAGGGTTATTGAATTGAAGAGGACCTAAACCTAAACCATCCTTCACTGAAATAGAGATGACTGGTAGCCAATAATACTCAGACACAAAGAACATTAGACACTTGAGCAGTGGAGGGCAAATTTTCCCAAGTCAATTGTTACCAAACAATGTTTTCAGAGAAAAATGAAGTGGCTTCTGCTTACTTTATAATCATCAGAAATAAGTCATTGCTAGGCACTGAAGGAAGGCCCTTCTGGGATCCATCAGAGAAGGCAGGATAGGCAGACATTAGGATTTTGCAGTGACTGGTGTATGGCAGGGAATTCATGAAACCCAGACAACTGAGCCAAGCAAAGTGAGTGCAGAAATTTTATTGGGGCTTCACAACTGAAAAAGACCAACCTAGAGTTAGTCAGCATTTCCCATCAATAATAGGACATTCACCACAGATTATTACATTAGAGCTAGTTGTTATGCTAACAGGATGGGATAAATCACACTTTTTAAAGCTCTTCAGCTGTTGCAGAAAAAAATACCTGCAGTGACAAAGCACTTCAGTGCCAGCATTTTGCAGGTGTATGGGCTAGATGCAAAAGGTCATTTTTGACGTGGTTCCAGGCACCATCTATAGATCCTATTGCAGATGAGGCCCAGGCTTCCACCAATGAACCTCAGTAATCTGGGGGAATCAATCACATACAGAAACCTGTGGGGTTCAGGAATGTAGAGGAACCTCACCCACAGGCACTAAGAAATCCAATGTTTTTACATTGTTGGGATTTGAAGAACAGGTTAAGAATGCATGGATGGAACAAATTTACAGTTTAGAAAAGTTTTGAGATTATGTCTTATATAGCACTTTATCTATGGTAATGGATTGATTAAGAACCTTGTCCTTGGAGATGTCATTGGTTGGCTCAAAATTCACAAAATTAACTCTGTGAATTTGTGCAAATCATCTCATTTCTTGAAGCTTGAATTTTTTCATCTGTAGTGAGAAAATCACCAATCATCGCAGGATTCCCAATGCAGATTAAGTGAAGTGACATGTAAAATGCCTAATATGGTCAGTGTATAGGACTCTTGGGAACATGGGACTAGCTGATCAGGTAATACTTAAGTGCTGCACAAGGAATTCTAAAGTCAGGATTATCCTGTTTCATGGGAAGATGAACAAATATTTATTATGGAGACAAAATTTTCTTAAAAGTCATAGTTTCATGATATAGAAGTTAAAACCTCTTGATTGATTTATATTTAACAAACACTTAAACAGTGATTAATATGTGCCAGAAACTATACTGTACATTAATATGTCTCTTTACTCCTTAAAATAATTTTAATCTTGCAAAACAGGTAATATCATCATCCCGTTATACATGAGTAAACTGAGGCATAATTAATTTTTTCAAGGTTAGCCCTGGTTAGTGAGGCTCAGTGGATTGAATGATGGCCTGTGAACTGAAGGGTCACTGGTTTGATTGCCAGTCAGGGCACGTGCCTGGGTTGTGGCCCAGGTCCCCAGTGGGGAATGTATGAGAGGCAACCACACATTGGTGTTTCTCTCCTTCTTTTTCTCTTTCCCTTCCCCTTTCTCTAAAAGTAAATAATATGTTATATATTGAAAAAATTTATCCAAGGTTATATAACAAATTAATGGTAGAGTCAGGATATGAACCCAGGAAGACTGACAAAATCTGTACTCTCAAACACCGCCCACAGGATCAAATGCCATTTTAATATATATTTTTTTTAATAAGGTGCTTAGGAAACCTTGCCTTGGTGGGTCACAGGAGAGTTGGTGTTTATATACTTTCCTCTAGGCCCTTTGGTGAATGAATGATTACCAGCATTCACTAATTTGTCAATTGATTTTGACTTATATTTAATAAATAGAATAAATATGGATAAAAAGTGTTTTTTTTAATTAATTAAAATATTTGTGACTCCGACTTGGAAGCACAGATGTTACATGTCAAAGAACTGACTGATGGGAACAGATGTTACATGTCAAAGAACATAGATTGTGAGTTGTCGGCAAATTTCAACTATCATGAAACCTCTGAAGTCCATATAATATACAGAATCCAAAAAGAAAGAAAAGAAAGTCAAATGCACCTTTTGAAAATCTTTGCTTAGAGGTCAGAAATGTATACTGAAAAAGTATAGCAATGTTATTAATAATTTAGTATGTGCAGTTCATAAGGAAATATTAATTTCTATGCATACCAGGTGCTCATTATGATTAAAGCTGGTAACCGTGAAGACACAGAACATGCCATTTAAAGTTTTTATTTATTTATTTTTAGAGAGAGGGGAAAGGAGGGAAAAGGAGAGGGAGGGAAACATCAGTGTGTGAGAGAAGCATCAACTGGTTTCTTCTTGTATGCTGCCCAACTGGGGACCTGCCCACAACCCAGATATATACCCTGACCAGGAATCGAACTGGTGACCTTTCACTTCGTGGGATGTTGCTCAACCAACTGTGAGTCACACTGGTCATGGCCTGAAGTTTCTAAAATTAAAAACATACCACCTAGAAAATGCAAATAGGAGAGTGAATCATTCCCTAATTTGTCTTAGCTTAGATTCCCTATAATCAAAGACATCAAATTTCTATCTGGTCTGGCCATTTTCTGAGTAAAATCGCTCATTTTTTAGACCTTGAATTTCTGCTTTAGATATCTCAATTCATTCGATAATGCCTTTTATCTAGAGTCAGTTTAGACATGATAGAATATATAGAGCTAGAGTTTTTATAAATAACCAAGACCTGGGAAATGGTTACTTTTAAATTGACCTTGGAAACTTGAATGTGAGCCTTTTATGTAGACATTTATTGAAAATTTTCAGTTGATATATTGTAAGTGATTCATCACTTTAAATTTTTAAATCTATTTCTTTTGATAAATCATATAGATAGTCTAGGTAGAGAACTTTCTGGTATAACATCATTTTCTGTGTCATGAAATGACTTATTTATCTATGAAATGGTGAGCTAGAGAACAACAATTTTCTTTACTCTTGCCTGTAATTTTGATTATTTATAAATCTATTCCCTGAGACCATTATGACAACAGGCTACCTGTCTGTAGATATTCTAAAAGTAGTATTGTTTGAATTAAAAATCTTTATAATTATTTTAAAATATGATATGATCTTACATTCTAGAAGAAAAATTTTACTCAAGGAGGCTACCAGATTTTCTTTAAAGGAAAGTTCTTTATTTTAAAAGTGGACTAGGTGATATTTGAAAAATGATTGCAATTGGTTCAACTGAGGAAAAAGTTCCATACAATGCTCTTCATAGTTTCATCTGATTGTGATTTGGACCCATTTTAAGACATTTTTAGCTCTCATTTCTCAGGAGAGTCAAAACAAGTAGCTGACTTCAATCTAACAGTCAAAAGTGCTGCTTTTGTGAGTATGACTATCAATGATAGTATGTATTAAAGTGAATGTGGTGTGCAAGGACATAATCCTTTCATCTGTTCTGCTTTAGTAGGACCCTACCTACCTATGGTCACCAGGCTTTATAAAGGTCCTAGAGAGACAGCAGAGAGTCCATGGATGAGTGACAGAGTTGATTCAAGTGATCTTAAAATTGATCCTAGGAGAGTGTTCCCAAAAATGTGTTCTGTTGTTCAGTTGTATCCTAATTACATGGGTAATTTATTTAAAAATGCAAAATTTTAAAACAAGTTATCTAGGTAGTTCTTAGGTCATCAAATCTTAGAACCTTTGTCACTAGAGAAAATAAGTTATTGGGGCTGATTATTTGGGAAGGGAAAACATAGGGGCAACTGAATAATAATTTTTAACTTAATTAACAAAAATCATTTAATAAGATCTGATTAGAATTGTCTGTCTTGCTCTCATGGACACCTTTTCAGTCAATGCTGAAGTAGGGAATACAAAGATTTCTTGCAGCATTTTTTTCTTGTTATTTCTTACTGACTTATCTTTGTCTTTCTAAAACTTAACTAAAAAAAAAAAAGGCATGAAACTATTCCAGTGGTTTACCTCTTTAGAACTGTAGAAAAACCTCATTCCTAAGTGAAATAAAAAAGCATTTCCTAGCAGTGAAAGGGCTCTGTGTTACAAAATGAATAATATCCTGTTTTAAAACAACAATGCAGTTGTGAATTTCAGGTGAATGCTTCTTAGAACAATCTTCTGTTAAAGATGAAGGGACAAAGCATTAAAAAGCACAAAAGCATTTCTGATGTCACTGAAGGTGATCAGAAAGGTGTTATGTGGCGGGTTCCTAAGCTTCCTGGTGATTCAACATTAACCAAGGACTGAATTTATAAGGCCTTTGACATAGATTCTCTAAACATTTCTTCTTTTAGTAGGTATTTGGAAGTTAGCTGAATAATCTGGAGTGCTGATATTATAAGTTACCAACTGTAGGCCCTTCCACGTGCTTTGGAACTGAGGCTAGAAATTAGCGAGATGGTTATCCTATTATGAAAATTGGGTAGCCCGAAAAATTGTTCTTGCCAAACAGTTATGACTGTATAAAGGATCTTACTTCTTTCAGTTTTATCTCACTGATTTCTCATACTATTCTTAGTAATATAATATCCTTGTAGTAGCATTCCATAAATATTTATTGAGTAAATTAATAACTAAGATGTCAGAGCCCAGCTGTTCAGCTAGGGCAGGCTGCGGTGGTGAGATGCCCACAAATGGAGGGAAGAACGAGGAGCAGACATTAGAGCAGCAGCAGCGGCACTTTATTGAAGCAGCATCCACGCCCACCCGGCAGTAGCTTTATTGCTGGTGCTCATACTTATTGCTGGTTACAGGGGTTTTATACAAGTTTAAACAATAGGGGAATCATGCTAGGCCTTAGGTCATTGGGGACTACAGTGCATGGGTATCACATAGCTCTGGGCTTCCTGCAGGGAGCGACCTTCAAGATACCACTGGATCGCTTGCCCAGGATGACCTGACCTCACAGGCACACGGAGGCCCAGGCTGTCTTCCCTGGATAGACCCTGGACAGACCCTCACATAAGACTTTAAATTTTAGTCAACATAACGTTCAGTTTGAATTAATATAAGGGACATAGCCATAAAAACAGTGTAGTCTTAGGCTGCAGGAATGGATATGTAATGTCTATGATAGGAAAGGAAAGTTCTGCTTTGCTCTTTCCATTTTGAGCCATGCCTAGCAATATAGTGTTCTTTTATGGGTTCCCCACTTTCACAGAAACATTAGCAAACTGAATATTAACCAGGACTGTACTAAGACTAGGATTATTAGTTGAAGAACATAGTTGGAAGATTATGGGATATAAATTAGAAGACAGCATCAGACCAACTACTATTTTTGATAGTTAATTCTACAGGAGAAAAAATGGATTTGTTATGGAATACCTACAAAACATTTCCTGCCATGAATCAGACTTGTGGATATCAGACCACTTTACTTTACATTTCTGGATAACCAAATCTTAGATCAAAATAAATTTTCATATTTCTTCTTACTCTAAATTTCAAGTTGTGCTTTTCTGGGAAATGAACTATTTAGATTTAATAAATTTCTTAAACATTGAATATCAGAGTATGTTTCACTTTTGAGCATGTGGGTTCCAAAATGTATGCAGTATGCAGATCTGGAAATATGTTGGCACTGCTTATCATACTATCTAAGTGCTTAGTCACACAGTTAGGAAAGCAAAACCTTAAAAATGATAAATTAAATTTTCAGTGTCTTCTTTTCTAGGTAATTCCCTGGAATATGTTGTTTAGGTCATGATTTTTCTTCTGGATTACCAGAGAGTTTGGGAAAAATATTCAAATTTTTGTTTAAATAATGATTTTCCTCTGGAAAGTAAGAAATACAGATTTGCAATATTGACCACGTGACTTAACACTGTGTGTGCCCTATGCTGCCCACGTTAAAAAATATCGTGTTCTGAAGAGGCCCCTGGCTATTCTAGGAGGAGAAGTCAACTAGAGTACCCATATTTATTCGTTGACTTGTAATATATAACAGTTTATTATAGTGTTCGTGTGTCTGGTTAAGTAGATGAACATATAGTGCTATCTAGGTTTAGCTCAATAGAGCTTCAAATATTATTACCAAATAAACCCATGAGTTGAATATAAATACTAATCACTCATATGATTGTAAAGTGCATATCATGATGCAATAATCACAGCCAATAAATATGCCTTACTTATTTGAATCTATTTATTTTTGTGAAGAATTTTCATTTTTGGCTTATGATAACCATTAATAATTAAATTTAGAACCAGACTTTTGAATCACAGCATAAATAAATGTTAAGCCAAAATTGAAAGAAATGATGTATATTTGATTGCATTAATTTTATTAATTTATTTAAAAATTTTATTTTTCATTTATAATTTACATTGCATATTCTTTTTTATTAGTTTCAGGTGTACAGCATAGTTGTTAGGCAATGATATATTTTAGGAAGCATTCCCTGATATTTCCAGTATCCAACTAGCAGCATACATAGTTATTACAATATTATTGGCTATGCTGTATTTTACATCCCTGTGGCTGTTTTGTAACTACCAATTTGTACTTTGTAATCCCTTCACCTTTTTCACCCAGGTGCCCAACTCCCTTCTCTGGCAACAATTGGTCCACTCTCTGTGACTATGAATCTGTTTCAATTTGGTTTGTTTGTATATTTTACTCTTTACATTCCACATATAAGTGAAATCATATTTTATTTGTCTTTCTCTGACTGACTTATTTCACTTAGCGTAATACCCTCTAGGCCCATCCATTCTGTTGCAAATGGTAGGATTTCATTTTTTTCATGTCTGAGCAGTATTCCATTGCATATATGTACCACCACTTTTTTAATTCAGTTGTCTATTGATGGGCGCATATGTTGCTTCCATATCTTGTCTATTGTAAATCACGCTGAAATTAACATAGGGATGTATATATTCTTTGAAATTAGCATTTTGTATTTCTTTGGGTATATACCCAGAAGTGGAATTGATAGGTTATAAGGCAGTTACATTTTTACCTTTTTGAGGAACCTCTATAGTGTTTTTCATAGTGGCTGCCCCAACTACATTCCCACCAACAGAGTACAAGAGTTTCCTTTTCTCCACATCCTTGCCAACACTTGTTTGTTGATTTATTGATGATAACATCATCGATAATCATTGATCATCATCCATATAGCCATTTTGACAGCTGGGAGGTGGTACTTCATTATAGTGTTAATGCACATTTCTCTGATGATTAGTGACATTGAGCATCTTTTTTATGTCTGTTTGCCATCTGTAGGTTCTGTTTGGTGAAGTGTTTATTCAGGTCCTTCACACATTTTTAAAATGGGTTGTTTGTTTTATTGGTGTTGAATTGTATAAGTTATTTATAAATTTTAGATAATTGCCCCGATCAGATATATCACTGGCAAATATGTTCTCTCATTCAGTAAATTGTCTTTTTGTTTTGCTGATGGTTTCTTTGCTTTGTAAAATCTTTTTAGTTTGATGTATTCAATTTGTTTATTTTCTTCTTTTATTTCTATTGCCAAAGGAGATACATAAAAAAAAATATTGCTGAGAAAAATGGCAGAGATTTTACTGCCTATGTTTTCTTCTAGGAGATTTATGGCTTTGAGTCTTACATGTAAGTCTTTAATCTACTTTGAATTTATTCTTGTATATTGTGTAAGGGAGTGCTCTAGTTTTTTTTTGTTTCTTTATCTATTTATTTATTTTTGCATGTATCTGTCCATTGTTCCCAATACCATTTATTGAATAAACTGTCTTTCCCCATTGTATGTTCTTGACTCCTTTGTCAAATGTTAATTGACCATAGAGGCATGCATTTATTTATGTGCTCTATATTTTGTTCCATTAATCTATATGTGTGTGTTTGAAGCCACTACCATACTCTTTTGATTACTGTGACCTTGTAGTATAGTTTGACATAAGATAGTGTAATATCTCCAACTTAGTTCTTTTTCAAGATTGCTGTGGCTATTTGGGATCTTTTCTGGTTCCATATAGTTTTGGATTATTTGGTCTTGTTCTATGAAACATGCCTTTGGTATTTTATAAGAATAATGTTGAATCTATAGATTGTTTTGAGTAGTATGGACACTTAAACCATGTTAATTCTTACTATCCATGAACATGGTATATGCTTCCAATCATTTATGTTTTCTTCAGTGTATTTCCTTAGTGTTTCTTAATTTTCTAAGTACAGGTTTTTACCTCCTTGGTTAAATATATTCCTGGGTATTCTATTATTTTTTGATGCAATGACAAATGGGATTGTTTGTGTAGTTTCCCTTTCTGATAGTTCATTATTGGAGTGTGAACATACAACCAGTTTTTGAATATTGATTTTGTATCCTGCTACTTTACCAAAGTCATTTATTCGTTCTAGTAGTTTTTGTGAAATATTTAGAGTCCTCTATATACAGTATCATGTCCTCTGGAAATAATGACAGTTTTACTTCTACTTTTTCAATTTGAATGCCTTTTTTTCCTTCTTCTTCTTTCCTGATTGCTGTGGCTAGTACTTCCAGTACTGTGTTGAATAAGGGCAGTGAAAGTGAACATTTCTGCCTTGTTCCTGATCTTAAGGAAAACCCTTTTACGTTTTCCCCCTTGAGTACAATGTCAGCTGCTAGTTTGTCATATATGGTCTTTATTATGTTAAGGTAAGTCCCCTCTATTTCCACTTTGCTGAGAGCTTTTATCATAACTGGGTGCTGGATTTTGTCAAAGTTATTAATGAATCTATTGATATAATCATATGATTTATCATTTATTTTGTTTATGTGGTATATCATGTTAATTGATTTGCAAATATTTTACCAGCCTTGCATCCCAGGAGTAAATTACTCTTGATCATGGTGTATTATATTTTTACTGAATAGCTGAATTTGATTTGCTAATATTTTGTTGAGGCAATTTGCATCCATATTCATCAGGGTATTTTGCCCATAATTTTCTTTCTTTATAGTGTCTTTATCTAGTTTGGAATTTGGATAATGCTGGTCTCATGAAATGAGCTTGGGAGTCTCCTATCCTCTTGAATTTTTTTGTAATAGTTTAAGATGAATGGGTGTTATTTCTTCTTTGAGTGTTTGGTAAAGTTCATTTGTGAAGCCAATTGACCTAGCCCTTTGGTATGTTGGGGGTTTTTAATAACTGTTTCAATTTTGTTGGTTGTAACCAGTCTGTTTAGATATCTGTTTCTTCTTAATTTAGTCTTGGAAGAGTGTGTATTTCTAGGAATTCATCTATTTTTCCAGATTGTCCAATTTGTTGGCACCTAGTTGTTTATAATATTTTCTTATAATCATTTGTACCTTTGTAGTTATGTGGTGTCCGTTGTCACTTCACCCTTTTTTATTTCTGATTTTATTAATTTGGGTCCTCTCTCTGTTTTCCTTTTTTTTTTTTTTGAGTCTGGTTAAAGGTTTATAATTATTATTTATCTTTTCAAAGTACCAGCTCTAGGTTTCATTGATTTTTTGAATTTTTTTTAGACTCTATTTTGTTTATTTACCCTCTGGTCTTTATTATTTTCTTCTTTCTAGTCACTTTGAGCTGTTTTTTTTTTTTTTCCTAGTTTCTTTTGGTGTAAGGTTAGTTTTTGTTTTTTTTTTGAGATTTTTCTTGTTTCTTGATGTAAGGCTGTATTTCTATGAATTTCCCTCTTAGGACTGCTTTTTATGTGTCCCATAGATTTTGGTATGTTGTGGTATGACACTCAGGTTGGCTGATTGTGAAGACTGAAACAGACCGCAATGTATGAGTGCTGTACAGGGACTGATTCTATGAGCAGAATTTATCCCAGCAGGGTCTGGTGTCTCCTGAGTTCTCCCTTTCTGTATGCTATTTGTGGAGCTAATTGTGAAATACTCTAATATGGTCTGAAGCCTGTCACTGTGTATGTTGTTTCTGTTGTCTCTTGGCAAGAACTGTGCTGCAGGTAAATGTCAAATGCTGCCTGTAACCCATTCTGGGTTACCTTTGAGGAGATACAAAGTTATCTAATGTTGGTAGCTGCCTCTACTCAACCTGGGTGCATATGAATAAGGTCAGGCTGTGTAGCGCGATTGGCTTCCACTGGTATCAAACCAAAATGGCACAGGTCACCAAAGGCCCTAGGCACTCAGAGATCCACTTCCACCTGCCTGTTAGGCTCAGTCACTTAAAGAATCTCATGTGATACACAGATTGTGTCAGGTAGGTCCTCAGTGGGTCACCAGAGAGGGATGTGTGGTATTCACCATGTTGATACAGATTCAATCTTAGCACTAGTGCTGGGTCAGAGGCCACTCAGCAAAAGCTTCTGGGTATACAAAGCCTAGCCTCCACTCACATGGGGCCTTCTGACTTTTCAGTGGGGTGGGGCTTAAGGAAGTTGTCAAGGTGAGGCCAGAAGACTTTATCAGGCTAAAACAGGTAATGATTTGGCAGTGTGGAGGGAGAGCTGTGTTCAGGGTGCTGATTGAGATGCATGGGATAAAATGGTCATCGCCCTTGTGTGTCAGTCCCTGTATGTCTCTGATACTCTCAGGGTCTGCTCAAACCTCCTAGAGAGCCTTCCTAGTAAGATTGCACCTCAAGCTCAGGCTGGTTGAAAGTAGATAATTCCTTGGCAGGGAGTAAGCTTGGTGGAGCAGCT
Source organism: Mormoops blainvillei (assembly GCA_004026545.1). Taxonomy (NCBI): domain Eukaryota; kingdom Metazoa; phylum Chordata; class Mammalia; order Chiroptera; family Mormoopidae; genus Mormoops; species Mormoops blainvillei. Next base: position 192,884 of record PVJD01001551.1, on the reverse strand, counting down.
CTGCAGGGAGTTGAGAGAGTGAGGCTTTTGTATCTCCCCAGGCTGATGCCATATAGAGGGAATGTTCAATCCAGGAAAGACTGTATGATGCCACTGTACTCTTAGTCTCCACCCCTCTGCTGGAACCCAGGTCCAGTGGCAGAAAACAGGTTTTGTTCACTGATTTTTTAAGAGGGCACCTGGGTTTCTGGTAGTTTACAGTCTCACTCTGGGAGCTGGAGTCCCTGCTAATTTTCACAGCCAAATGTTATGTTAGCTCCTCTTCCATAGCCAGCTGTTATGTTGGCTCTTCTTCCCAGCAATGGTGCTTTAGGCTAGGGAGCCTGGTGTGAGGTTGAGACCCTTTGCTTCTCAGGCAGTCCTTTGCAGCCAAGCTATCCCTGTGTATTCTCAACTTCTGTATGTGGGGCCAGCCCTTTTCTTTGCCCTTCCTGCCAGTCTTGAGGTGGGTTCTTCTATGTTTCCTTGGTTATAAGACTTATATTATCAGCTATTCTTCAGTTGGCTTATACATGTTGATTGTTCTATAATTTATTTGTAATTTTAACTTGGTCTTGGATGGGAGTGTAAATTCTACCTACTTTGCCACTATCTTGGATGTTTTTATATCCGACAATTTGTATATCTTAATCTTCTTCCTTTTTCACCATCTCCAAACCCCTCTCACCTGGCAACCATCAATTAGTGTCTGTATCCATAAGTTTGTTTTTGTGTTACTTGTTTATTTTGTCCTTATGTTGTACATATAAGTGAATCATATGGTGTTATTCTTTCTCTGTCAAATTCATTTCACTTAGTAAAATGCTATCCTGCTCTATCCATGTTGTAAATGGCAAGATTTTATTCTTTTTTGTGGCTAAATAATATATTTCATCATAAATATGTACCACCTCTTTTTTATCTGTTTGTTTATTGTTGGATACTTAGGATTCTTCCATAGCTTGGCTATTATAAATAATGCTGCAATGAACATAGGGGTGCATATATATTTTTTAAATTAGTGTTTGGATTTCTTTGTATAAATGCCCAGGAGTGTAATGTTGGGTTATATAGTTTCTCTATTTTTAATTTTTTTGAGGAACCCCCAATATGTTTTCCAATTTGCAGTTCCACAAACAGTGCATAGAGGTTCCCTTTTCTCCATGCCTTTGCCAACAATTGTTGTTTGTTGATTTACTGATAATAGCCATTCTGACAGGTGATATCCCATTGAGGTTTTAATTTACCTTTTTTTTGATGATTAGTGATGTGAGCATCTTTTCATATGCCTATTGACCATCTATAATATATGTCCTCTTTGGAGAGATATCTGTTCTGGTTCTCAGCTTTTTTTTTTTAATCAGACTATATGATTTTTGGTGTTAAGTTGTATGTGTTCTTTATATACTTTAGATATTAACACCTTATCCAATATATCATTAACAGATATCATCCCCCATTCAGTAAGTTGTCTTTCTGTTTTGTTGATGGTTTCCTTTGCTATGCAAAGACTCTTTAGTTTGATGTAGTTCCATTTTTTAAAAGAAATTTGTGCCTTTATTAGAATGGTGTTAGGTTTTAATTACACAAATTTTGGTAATCAAATTATTCATTTTGAATAAGAAACGATGCTACAGAACTGAAATACTGGTCCAACAGTCTTGTCTTTATTATTCCTTTAAAGCAACAAACAGAATGTGAGTAATCAGGAAGCACTGACAGACATCAGTTAATCTATGGTACTAGATTCTTAATTCCCAAAACTTGCAAAGAAAACCATTGGGGAAGCACAGGAAGATGGTATCAATTTATAATAACTGAAATCTCTTCAGCATGTGTGTACATCAAGTCTCATGAGGCTATTTTTTGAATTTATCCTTTATGTGGTCACTTTTTTTGTACTTTAATTCTGGTTTTTCTTTGACTTTTCCCCCAAGGTATAAAAAGTATGAAATATAAACAAACTCTTACATTTCACACTTAGAAGTGTACAATTCAAGCATTATAGGCTATATAAATAGTGATAATTCCCATCAAATCTTGGATAATTCACTAATATATGAAATATTAAGGCACTGAAAGAACTAAAATCCACTTCTTTTGGCTACACATAATATTCATATATCCAGTCTAAAGAAAATCAATCATTTTGGCTCTCTCCTACATTCACATGTTGATATTTTATTAAAATATGGCCTTATAATTATGTTTGGTTTTATTATTTCAAGTTAGGGTTAAAACTTCAAAACCAGCTATCCAGACATGTAATCAGAAAGATTGCTTCTTTTCCACCTCCTTAACCCCAATAACTAGGAAGTCAATTTTACTACATGAGTCCAAACACTGGATTGTGATGACAAATGCTATGTCTTCATAATCCTTTTTGGTGTGGTATGCTTGATAGAACTTGGGCATGGAAGACAGTATCACTTTTCTAAACCAAACTGCATATCATTGTGTAATGACTTGTACCACAATAGATTTTGGCTTCAATCTACCACCACTCAAGTCCTCACTTAATTTCAACTTCATCTACACTTCTTCACAAATCTCTTTGCAAGCAACGTCCAAAGTTCCTGCATGTGGTTGATCCTCCAGAGAAGACAATATTGCTGTAGAGAGGAAGTCTAACATCAATAAGACAGTCCTAAATTACTTCAACTATACATTCTGAGATAGGCTGAGTAAAGTCTGGATTAGCATACTCTGGATGAAAAGAAGATTTCAGGTCTCAAGAATCTCTCATAACAAACATCAATAGAAAATTATTTCTTTGAGATACCATTGAATTCAGTACACTGCTTAACCCACTTTGATCCATCTATGTCATACTTGTTAAATTATTATACTAAGTCTGGGCAGACATAACTATAGTGCTGCTTTACTGCCTTAGCAGTTACCAAGGAATGCTATGGAGGGATTTTTACTTCTTGGTGTCTCATCAACTGCTGAATAAAATATGTTATATTTTGTCCTGAAATGGGAATGCATTTAATACAGTTTCTAATTACATACCCTTAAGCCACAGTAATGGCATGAGTGACACCATCTCCACTGCCTATTACTATACTGGTCAATGTCCAGTGTCCAGCTTGTCTTGAGGTCGAGGATGCAGCAAAGGCAAGAATGACCTGCACAACAATGTATAAGCCAGGAAGGACTAAAACATTATTTCAACAGTATATTTCCTGTTTTCTCAAGTATTCAGAGGAGGTTTAGTCAAAAGGAAATAATGGTATCCAGATTCTGCCCTTAATTATTTAAAGATCACTTGTTCCAATCAGAAATGAAAGAGGAGAGATCACAACTGATACCACAGAAATACAAAGGACCGTAAGAAATTACTACAGGAACTATATGCCAAGAAATTTGAAATGGGTAAATTCCTGGAAAAATATAATCTTCCAAATATGAATGAAGGAGAAGCAGAAAGTCTGAACAGACTGATAACAGCTGGTGAAATAGAAACAGTAATCAAAAAACTCCAAGCACACAAAAGCCCCAGACTCGGTGGTTTCCCAGGAGAGTTCTACAAAACATTTATGGAAGAACTAACCTCTATCTTTCTCAGACTATTCCAAAAAATCCAAAAAGAGGGAAGACTCCCAAACTCTTTTAATGAAGCCAGCATCATCCTAAACCCAAAACCAGATAAAGACACCACAAGGAAAGAAAACTACAGGCCAATATTGCTGATGAACATAGATGCTAAAACCCTCAACAAAATATTGGCAAACCACACACATTAAAAAGATCATCCACCATGATCAAGTGGGATTCATCCCAGGGATGCAAGGATGGTACAATATTTGCAAATCAGTAGATGTAATACATCACATAAACAAAAGGAAAGATAAAAATCATGTGATCATGTCAACAGATGCAGAAAAAGGATTTGACAAAGTACAGCACCCATATATGATCAAAATACTCATCAAAGTGGGAAGAGAGGGAACATACCTCAATATAATAAATGTCATATATGAGACACCTACAACCAAAATCATGCTCAATGGGCAAAAACTAAAATCTTTCCTGCTAAGGTCAGGAACAAAACAATGATGTCTTCCTTCACCAGTTCTATTCAGCATGATATTGGATGTCCTATCCTCAGTGATCAGACAAGAAAAAGAAATAAAAGGTATCCAAAAAGGAAAGGAGAAAGTAAAACTGTCATTGTTTGTAGAAGATATGATTATGTACATAGAAAATCCCATAGACTCCACCAAAAACTACTCAACGTAATAAGAGAATTTGGCAAAATAGTGGGATACAAAAGTCAGTATTCAGAATTCAAAGGCTTTTTTGTACACCAACAATGAAATATCAGATAAGAAATCAGAGGAAAAAATCCCATTCACTATAGCAACAGCGACAAAAAAAGTACCTAGGAATAAACCTTACCAAGGAGGTAAAAGACCTGTACTCAGAAAACTACACAACACTGAAGAAATAAATTAAGGAAGATACAAATAATGGAAGCATATACCGTGTTCATGAATTGGAAGAATTAATATCATCCAAATGTCCATACTATCCAAAGCAATTTATAGATTCAATACAATGCCTATTAAAATACCAATGAGATATTTCACGGATATAGAACAAACAACTCAAAAATTTATGTGGAACCACAAATGACCCCAAATAGCTTCAGCAATTTTGAAAAAGAATATCAAGGCAGAAGAGATCACAATACCCTGTATCAAACTATACTACAAGGCTACTGTAATCAAAACAGTCTGGTACTGGCATAATAACAGACACATAGGTCAGTGTAACAGAATGGAGAATCCAGAAATCAACCCATGTCTCTGTGGTCAATTAATATTCGACAGAGGCAAAAGCATAAAATGGAGTGAAAATAGCCTCTTCAACAAATGGTTGGGAGATCTGGACAGCTATATGCAAAAAAATGAAACTTGACCACCAACTTATACCTTACATAAAAATAAACTCAAGGTAGATAAAAGACTTAAATATAAGTCACGTACGTATAAAAGTCCTAGAGAGCATAGGCATGAAAATCTTAGATATTCCATGCAGCATTATTTTCACTGATATGTCCCCTAAGGCAAGGGACTTAAAGGAAAAAATAAACAAGTGGGACTTCATCAAATTAAAAACCTTCTGTCCAACTAAAGAAAACAACAGCAAAATGAAAAGGGGACCAACTGTATGGGAAAATATATTTGCCAATGATACATTAGACAAATATACAAAGAACTCACATGACTCCACTGTAGGAAATTAAGAAATGGGCAAAGGACTTTAACAGACACTTCTCCAAGGAGGACATACACAGGGCCCAGAGACATATGAAAGGATACTCAGCATCACTAGCCATCAGAGAGATGCTGATTAAAAACACAATAAGATACCATCTTACACCAGACAGAATGGCCATCATAACCAAATCAACAAACAATTGCTGGAGAGGTTGTGGAGAAAAGGAACTCTAGTACACCATTGGTGGGAATGGAGACTAATGCAGCCACTGTGGAAAATAGTATGGAATTACCTCAGAAAACTAAAAATGGAACTGACTTTTGACTTGGCAATTCCACTGCTGGGATTATGCCCTAAAAAGTTGGAAACACCAATTCAAAAGAATTTATGTATCCCAATCTTCACAGCAGCACAGTTTATAATAGCCAAGTGTTGGAAGCCACCTAGGCGCCCATCAGTAAAGGAGTAGATCAAAAAGCTATGGTACACTTACACAATAGAATACTACACAACAGAAAGAAAGAAGGAGCTCCTACCATTTGCAACAGTATGGATAGTTCTGGAGAGCATTATTCTAAGTGAAATAAGCCAGGTGGTAAAAGACAAATACCATATGATTTCACCTATAAGTGGAGGATATTCAACAGAACAAACAAGCAAGTTAAATGTAACTGGAGACATTGAAGTGAAGAACAAACCGACAGTGAACAGAGGAGAGGGGGGAAGGGAAGACAGGGGAAACAGGGAAGGGTGTTTAAGGAACATATATGGGGGACTCATGGGCAAATTCAAGGAGGGTGGGGTCGAGGGTTGGGGGCATGGGGTGTGGTGGTGGGAAAATGGACAGAACTATACTTGAACAACAATAAGAAAATAAAAAATAAATGAAAATCACTTGTTCCATAAAAATTTCCATCAAATTCCTCCTTAAACTATACCATGGCAAATTGGCTACTTTGTTGTATATGGAGGTTTCTATGTCTTCATCACCAATGAAGAAGTCTACTTCATTAACACATTTCATCACTCTCCTTTTGCTTGATCACCTACTTTTGCTGACTCCTTAATAGCATTACAGGAAGAGATGATGAACTGTGGTTCTGTATTTCTGTCATGTCCTAGTTTTGTATACTCAGTGCCACAGTCCACCGCACAGGCCAGAAGCTGTCTTACCATCTTCCTCCTTGCCTGCTAATGTGGACATTTCTGGGATAAATTATGTGGAAAAATAGGTCCAAAATAAGCATAAATTTTACCGGGCTAACCGATGACAGAACTCACCTGAGTTTGTAGGAGAAAAAATACTTATGGATGACCACACCCTACCCCATTCTATCGTATTTATTTAACATCAGATCAGCTATTTCTAAGTAATAATTATAAATTGCACAGGCATTATAGTAGTTGATTTAATATTTCACTCTTGGATGTCACCGTGGTTTGCTCTTATTCAGTGGTATTGATTCCACATAGTAACCAATACATTTTATTTAAAAAAAATTTTTTTAAAGTATATTTTAATGATCATGCCAAAAAAGTTATCCCAATTTTTTTCCCTTTGCCCCCCTCTTCCCTGTACACCCCTTCCCGCCAATAATCCCTTCACTTAGTTCATGTGCATGGGTCATGCATGTAAGTTCTCTGGCTTCTCCCTTTCTTATACTTTAGTTAACATCCCCTTTTCTATTTTGTTCCTACGTATTATGCTTTGTGACCCTTACAGTATCTCCCACTTTCTCTCCCTTCCACCTCCCAGCTGATAACCCTCCAGATGATCCTCATACCTATGATTCTGTTTCTGTTCTGGTTATTTGCTTACTCTGTTTTTGTTTTTATTTATTTATTTATTTATTTTTATTTTTATTTATTTCTATTCTCCCCTGTATCCCCTCTGCCCTGTACCCCATTCTGTCATCACCCCCACCTTTTAGTTCATGTCTGTGGGTTGTATATATCAGTTCTTTGGCTTCTCAATTTCCTATACTGTTCGTAACCTCCCCATCTGTTCTTTTTGTTTTGTTTTGTTTTGACAACATTTTCCCACCACCAGTTTCCCCACCTCCCCACCTCACCCTCAATTCTTACCCCATTTGGCTTTGTCTATGTGTCCTTTATGCATATTCCTTGATGACCCTTCCCCTCCTTTTTCCCTGTTTATCCCCCTCCCCCCTCTCCTCTGGCTACTGTCAGTTTGTTTTTTTATTTCATTGTTGCTCATTATATTTTGCTTGCTTGTTTGTTTTGTTAATTAGGTTATACTTATAGGTGAGATCATATGGTATCTGTCTTTCACTGCCTGGCTTATTTCACTTAGCATAATGCTCTCCAGTGTCATCCATGCTGCTGCGAAGGGTAGTAGCTCTTTTTTTCTGCTGCATAGTATTCCATTGTGTAAATGTACCATAGTTTTTTGATCCACTCATTTACTGTTGGGTACTTAGGTTGCTTCCAATTCTTGGCTATTGTAAATTGTGCTGCTATGAACATTGGGGTGCATATGTTCTTTTGAATTGGTGTTTCAGGATTCCCGGGGTATAATCCCAGCAGTGGATTTTTTGTTTTTGTTTTTATTTTTAGATTCGGTTGTTGATAGTTGTGAGCTTGTTGTCATTTTAATATTCATAGTTCTGATCTTTTTCTTAAATAAGTCTCTTGAACATTTCATATAATAATGGCTTTGTGCTGATGAATTCCTTTAGGTTTACCATGTGTGGGAGGCACTTTATCTGCCCTTCCATTCTAAATTATAGCCTGCTAGTAGAGTAATTTTGGTAGTAGGTCCTTGCTTTTCATGACTTTGAATATTTCTTTTCTTATCTGCAAAGTTTGTTTGAAGAAATCAGCAGACAGTCTTATGAGAAATTCCTTTGTAGGTAACGCTCTGCTTTTCTCTTGCTGCTTGAAAGATTCTCTCTTTATCGTTAAACCTTGATATTTTAATTATCATATGCCTTGGTGTGGTCCTTTTCAGGTCCAACTTGATTGGAACTCTCTGTGCTTCCTGGACTTGTATGTCTATTTCCTTTGTCAAATTAGGGAAGTTTTCTTTCATTATTTTTTCATTTATATACCAAATTTCTTGCTCTTTCTCTTCTCCTTCTGGCACCCCTATGATGCAAATTTTGGACCTCTAGAAGTTGTCCCGGAGGCTGTTTACCCTACCCTCATTTTTTTGGATTCTTTTTCCTTCTTGTTGTTCTGAATGGTTGTTTTTAGCTACTTTATGGTACAAATCATTGAGTGGACCCTTGGCTTCGTCCACTCTACTGTTGTTTCCTTATAAATTGTTCTATATTTCAATTAGTGAATCCTTCATTTCTGATTGGATCATTTTTATGCCATTGAGGTCCTCCCTGTGTTCCTTGAGCATCCTTATAAACAGTGTTTCGAACTCTGCATCCGATAGATTGCTTATCTCCATTTCATTTATTTCTTTTTCTGGAGCTTTGCTCTGTTCTTTCATTTGGGTCATGTTTCTTTGTCTCCTTGTTTTGGCAGCATCCTTGTGTTTATTTCTATGTATTAGGTAGAACTGATTTGACTCTATGTCTTAGTAATGTAGCCTAATGTAGTAGTTGTCCTCTTGGGTCCAGGGGCAGAGCCTCCCCTATCACCTGCGTATTCTAGGTGCGCCCTCTGTGTGGGGTGACTACACTCTCCTTTTGTAGTTGAGCCTTGGTTGCTGTTGGCAGATCAATGGGAGGGATTTACCCAGGCCAATCAGCTGCATAGATTGGCTGTGACCACTTGCCACCAACCTCTGCCCTCCATGTGCAGGGGCAGGGTGGTGGTGCTCTGAAGTGATCTGTAGCTGTCCCCTGGATACACTGATCCTGGGGTATCCTGGGTGGTGCAGGCCAAGGTCAGATTTTACCTGCGTTTTGCTTGGGGCTTCTCTTTCTAAGCTATAAAGCAACCTGAGGCCCCTGCTACTTGTGCTGGGCTTGTAGATTCCCAGGCAATGCCAAGCTGTGAAACTAATCTGGCTGCCACTTGTGCCTGGCCTGGATCCCACTGAGGCCAACTGTTGCTTGTTTGATAGGATTTAGGAAGCTGTGAATCATGAACAAGACCAGTTATGCATATGGAAAAGCAGCTTGGGTGGACCTGTAATATGGGTCTCCAAGCTGGGTCAAACAGTGTTAGCCGGGTAGATGGAGTCTTAAATATGGCACCAACCACCATCTCTGTGGCCCTGCTGGAGGAGGACTCAGAAAAGGGACAGTGGCCTCTGCTCACCCCAATACCAGACACTTCAGCATCTCCCAGTATGGTACTTCTGCCCTTCAAGATGCCACCCGAGCAGTGGAACTCAGAAGGAATGAATATGAGTGAATGAGTCGGTGTGGGTGTTTTAAGAGGAACTGCTTGGGGCTCTGCAGTTTCTTCCACCAACTCAATCCCTGCTAGGCTTTGCAGCCAGAAGTTGTGGGAACTTACCTTTCTAGCACTGGCACCCTGGGCTGGGAACCCTGGTGTGGGGCTGGTACTCTTCACTCCTGAGACATCTCTCCTGATTTTTCATCCAAAACTGTGGGAGAGAGACCAGCCTATTCCATGTCTATATCCCTCTTACATCTCAATGGATGTGGTTTATTTAATTCCGTAGTTGTCAGACTTCATTCAACTTGATTTCTGACACTTCTGAGTGATGGTTGTTCTCTATTTTAGTTGTAATTTTGATGTGGTTGTGTGAAGAGGTGAGCCATGTCTGCCTATGCTGCCTACTTGACTGAAACTTCACCAATGCATTCTAAATGCTCAGAAATGTAAAGAGTAGAAAAAATCACTTAGAAATACCTTACTTCAATTAATATATAAATGTTATACATGTTATAAATGTGAAATGCAATTGTTCGAAGGGAACAAAATAGTCCAATGAATGTACCTGGGCATTGGTAGATGGTGCATATCCTGTAATAAAGAAATATATGCTCTGTTGCACAAATTACTTGACCATGCCACACTTTAAGCTTTTATGTAAATAAGCAAATGTGAAAGAGATAATCTTACAATAAGCCATCAACTATATATGTATATATCCATGTAGCCTCCTACTCCTCTTATTTTTCTTTCATTTATTCTTTATTGGCATTTTTATCATTTTTGAAAGAAATGAGAAGAAAGAGAAGGTAAAATTAAAGTTATTTTCATTTTTTTCTCATTAGCTCTGTCTATAAGGACACATTCATTCATACATTCATTTATCAAGGGTTTATTGAATACATACTGAGAACTAGATCATGCTTAGATACCATAGATACAAAGATGCATGATTCTTGACTGCAAGGAGCTCATTATCAATTGGAAATATAAACAAATTAGCCAAGAACTGCAATTGGGTAGAATAAGTCATCCGAAGTTGTCTTTACCTGTATTTTTGCCTCTATTGCTATAATTGCATGACCAAGGAAGTGATAGAACCTTCCAAATATTTAGGGAAGTACTTATACAGGGTGGGACAAAAGTAGGTTTACAGTTGTTCATATGGATAATAATACAAAATTAATAAATAATGCAGAGGTAAACTGTTTCACATACTCACAATTGTAAACTTACTTTTGCTCTACCCTATATTTATTAATTTAGATATAATATGTGTAGTCTACCAGAATTAAAGTGCTCTTTATTTTTATTGTACTTTTTCCATTACTATTTATCCCCTATACCCTCTCACCCCCACAATTACCACACTGTTGTCTATGTCTGTAAGTCCTTTTCCTTTTTTGCTCCATCCCCCTACCCCCTAACCTCCTCACCCCTCAGTTCTTTAAAGATATTACATCTTGAAAAAAGTATGAAAGCTGAACTTGATTGTGAGATTTCACTTAAGTTTCTTTAGTTGGTAGTTCCCTCAGTGTTACTAATGATAGGACCACTTAACTCAAAATTTCCAGAATAGCTTCCAGTATAGAAAATATTATTTTCCCAAGCAGGCTTGTCAGAGAAGGGCATGATTTTGACTGAGGTGTTCTCTGCCACCGAGACCCACCCTAAAGTAACTGACAGCTATGGTTGCCTGCTGCCCATATGTTCTTAACCTGGGAAGCAAGTCCTTCTTCCTTGGGGGGAATTTGGGTGGTACATTTCCATGATACTATACTCTGACTCAGTTTCATCTGCTGGTTTCTGCTTACCTCTCAGACATACTTTGGCAAGCCCTGAGGACCTCTTCTTCTATAATAATGCCCTTTGTAATTCTAGCCTATCTTATGTTTTTGAATGCCACCTCTGCTCTGGCCAATCATAAATTTATATGTCTAGTTTGGACATTTTCTCTGAAGTTCGGAGTCACAGATATCCAATTACTTCTCATGTCCTCTTGGGTACCTAATAGGCATCACAAATTTTGACCAGCACTGAACTTTTGATCCTTCCTTTGCCCCCCATCCTAAAACTCTTCCTCCCATACTCTTCTCCATTTCAGTAAATAAACAACTTCCTTTTGAGTTCCTCAGGGCCAAAATTTTTCACAGCCATATGCAATCTATCAGCAAATGCTATTGGCTTCACCTTCAAAATATATCCAGGATGTGATAGCCTTTTGTTATCTTACCTGCTACCACTCTGGTTAACAACACCATCGCTTCTGGCATTTAATAATGGTGATGCCTTTTTGACTGGTCTCATTCATCTTCCTTTACCCTTTATCCATCTATTCTCAATGTAGTAGCTTAATATTATTAAAGCCTAAGTCAGATCATGTCCCTCCTCCAATAGCTTCCCATCTAATTCAGAGTAACAGACAGTCGATGAAGCCATCACAATAGTTCACCAAGCCCTGTGTGAATGTCTATGTCCCTCCTACATCTCAAACCCTGTCTTTCTCGTCTTGCCTCTCTGTGTATATTCCCATTCTTCCTGTTGCTTTCTCATTTTCAGTCACACTGGGTTCCTTACTGTTGTTCAGTCAGGCAAAGCACATTCTTGATTAAAGATATATGTACTCAATATTCCCTTTCTCTGGAAAGTTCTTCCCTAGATGTCTATATGGATTACTAACTACTTCTCTCATGCTTTTGCTTAAATATAACCTTCTTGGAGAGATCTTCATAGCCCCAACACCTCCTGCCCTGCTTTATATTTCGTATTTCTTATCACCTCTAGCATAGTCTAATTTCCTTATTTTTTATTCATTTATTCCATATCTCTTCACTAAGTTAAGGTCAATGAGGCATGATTACAGATAATTTACTTGTTTTGTTCATTGCACTATCTCAGTTTCTAAGATAATGGTATTTAGTAGAAATTCAAAAGCATTTTTTTGAATGACTGAATGAATATAAGGATAAAAGAGATAGACTCTATCCCTCCCCCAAGGGAACTCATTCTTGGAGCATATGTAGCTAATAAACAAGTGATTGTAGTGAAAAACATAACATCAGATGTGCTGTCCAGATTGGAAAGACCAAGAAATACTTTGCTATACTATTCCATTTAGAGAAGAATATATTCTAACCCATATTTTATGTGACTGATATGGTATTTTAAAAATTAAATGTGAATATTCTTTGATGAGGTATACCCTCTCCAGTTAACACCAATGCCAGGTTCTCCCACTTCTAATTATATTATGCTCCATAGTAGATTTTATATATATATAATTTTATATATATATAATTTTATATGTGTGTGTATTTAACTGCCTAGATCTCTAGGAATGTAAGTTATCAATCTCTGATTTAGAATACCCCAAGGATTTGGAGGTTTCCTGAAATACTGAGAAGGGTATATGCTGAGTCTGAGACTTACAAGTCTTAGTGTGAATCAGAGTAATTGATCTTGAACATTGTTTCTATTTTGTCATTTCAATAGACATTGGGTAAAGTGTCACAACTCATAAAATTCAGAGTAATTTTTTTTAAATGCATGCCTGATGGCTGTGTTTTTAGGAAGGAGAAACATGAATCAAAATGGCAAAAACATATATTATTAAGAAAATATGAGTTTTTATTTATATATTATATTTTTTCACCTGTTTCTTTTTAGTTTTTAAAAATTTTTGTTCTATTACAGTTGTCCCAATTTTCCCCTTTTGCTTTCCCCTGCCCAGCCCGCACCCCACTCCCATAGTCAATCCCCATCCCCCATTGTTCATGTCCATGGGTTATTTATAGCTATTCCTTGATTACACCCTTCCCCTTCTTTCCCGTTATCCTCCTCCCTCCATGCCTCTGGCTGCTCTCAATCTGTTCCCTGTTTCCATGCCCTTAGTTTAATTTTGCTCATTTGTTTGTTTTGTTCATTAAGTTGCTCTTAATGTTTAGGTTGTTCCTCTTGTAGGTGAGGTTATATTTTTTCTATTTCACTGCCTGGCTTATTTCACTTAGCATTAATTCTCTCCGGTTCCAACCATGCTGTTGCGAATGGTAGGAGCTCCTTCTTCCTTTCTGCTGCATAGTATTCCATTGTGTAAATGTACCAGTTTTTTGATCCACTCATTTACTGATGGGCACTTAGGCTGTTTCCAGAACTTGGCTATTATAAATTATGCTGCTGTGAACATTGGGATGCATAGGTTCAGTTGATTGGTGTTTCAGAATTCTTATGGTATAATCTCAGCAGTGGAATTGTTGGGTCAAAAGGCAGTTCCATTTTTAGTTTTTTCATGAAATTCCATACTGTTTTCCATAGTGACTGCACTAGCCTGCATTACCACCAATGGTGCACTATGGTTCCCTTTTGTCCACATCCTCACCAACACTTGTTGTTTGTTGATTTGTTAATGGTGGTCATTCTGAGCAGTGCGAACGAGATCATTGTGGTTTTAATTTACATCCCTTTGATGGCTAGTGATCTGAGCATTCATTCATATGTCTCTGGGCCCTCTGTATGTCCTCTTTGATGAGGTAAATGGGTACTGTACTTTATCAAATGCTTTTATATCATCTATTGATGTGATCATGTGGTTTTGATCTTTTGTGTTGTTTAATTGGTGTATTGCATTTATTGATTTGCAAACATTATACCTTCCATACATCCCTGGGGTGATGTATGGAATTGTCTGTTCAGGTCCTTTGCCCATTTTTTAATTGGATTGTTTGTCTTCCTGGTGTGGAGTCATATGTGTTCTTTATATATTTTGGAGATCAAACCTTTGTCTGGGGTATCATTGGCAAATATGTTTTCCCATACAGTTGGCTCCCTATTCATTTGCTGATGTTTCCTTTAGCCATGCAAAGCTTTTTAAGTTGATGAAGTCCATTTGTTTATTCTTTCCTTTATTTCCCTTGCTCTAGAGGATATGTCAGTGAAAATATTGCTTTATGGGATACCTGAAATTTTCCTGCCTATGTTTTCCTCTAGGACTTTTATTGTGGAACACATGATTTTTAAGTCTTTTATCCATCTTGAGTTTATTTTGGTGTATGGTGTGTGTTGGTGGTCAAGTTTCATATTTTTGCATGTACCAGCCCTGTTTCCCAATTACATTTATTGAAGAGGCTGTCTTTACTCCATTGTGTGCTCATGCCTCCTTTGCCAGATATTAATTGACTATACAGATTTGGGTTTCTTTCTGGGCTTTCTATTCTATTCCATTGATCTATTTGTTTGTTCTTATGCCAGTACCAGAGCGCTCTGATTATAGTGACCTTGTAATATAGTTTGATATTAGGTGTTGTGATCTCTCCTGCCTTGATATTCTTTCTCAAAATTGCTGAGGCTATTTGGGGTCATTTGTGGTTCCATATAAATTTTTGAATATTTGTTCTAAATCTGTGATTATGTCATTGGTATTTTAATAAGGATTGTGATGTTTCTATAGATTATTTTGGGTAGTACAGACATTTTAATGATGTTAATCTATGAAAATGGTATATGCTTCCATTTATTGTATCTTTCTTAATTTCTTTCTTCAGTGTTCTCTAGTTTTCTGAGTATGTCTTTTACCTCCTTGGTTAAGTTTGTTCCTAGGTACTTTATTATTTTTTTTGTAGCTATAGCAAATGGGATTTTTTTCTAGTTTCTGTTTCTGATATTTTGTTGTTGGTGTACTGAAATGCCTTTGATTTCTGAATATAGACTTTGCTGCTATTTTGCAAAATTTACTTATGAGGTCAAGTGTGTTTTTTTTTTTGTATGTGTGGAACTTATAGAGTTTTCTATGTACACTATCATGTCATCAGCAAATAATGACGATTTTACTTCCTCCTTTCTTATTTTGATGCCTTTTATTTATTTTTTTCCCTTGGTCACTGTGGTTAGAACTTCCAATACTACATCGAATACAAGTATTAAATACAACAGACACCGTTGTCTTGTTCCTGATAAGGGGAAAAGCATTCAGTTTTTGCACATTGAGTATAAGGTTGGCTGTAGGTTTCTCATATATAACCTTTATTATGTTAAGGTATGCTCCCTCTACTCCCACTTTACTGAGTGTTTTTTATCATAAATGAGTGCTGTACTTTATCAAAATGCTTTTATATCATCTATTAATGTGATCATGTGGTTTTGTTCTTTTGTGTTGTTTATTTTTTGGTATATTGCATTTATTGATTTGCACACATTATATCTTCCATATATCCCTGGAGTGAATTCCACTTGATCATGGTGTATTATCTTTTTAATATATTGCTGGACCAGTTTCGTAATATTTTGTTGAGGATTTGAGCACCTCTGTTCATCAGCAATATTGGTTTGTGTTTTTCTTTCTTTTTTGCCTCCTTACCTGGTTTTGGAATTAGAGTCATAATACCCTCATAAAATTAGTTTAGGAAGCTTACTCTTGTTGGTTTTATTTTTTTTTAATAATTTGAAAAGGATAGGAGTTGACTCTTCCCTAAATGTTTGGTAAAATTTGCCTCTGAAGAGTCTGCTCTAGGACTTTTGTGTCCTGGGAGTTTTTAATCACTGCTACTATTGCATTAGATGTTATCAGTCTATTCAGGCTTCCAGCTTTTCTTGATTCAGTTTTGAATCTTATATATTTCTAGAAATTTGTCCATTTAGCCCATGTTGTCAAATATCATGGCATAGAGTTGTTCGTAGTAATTTCTTACAATACTTTGTATTTCTGTGGCATCAATTGTAATTTCTTCTCTTTCATTTCTGATTTTATTTATTTGGATCACTGGCCTTTTTTTCTTGATGTGTCTGGTTAAAGGCTTTCAATTTTTTTTTAATCTTTTCAAAGAACCATCTCCGGGATTTATTGATCTTTGAATTGTTCTTTTAGCCCCTATGTCATTTAAGTCTGTTCTGATCTTGATTATTTCCTTCCTTCTGCTTTTTCTGGGCTTTGTTTGCTGTTGTTCCTCCAGTTCTTGTAGGTGTAGGGTTAGGTTGTTTATTTGAAATGTTTCTATCTTTCTTAGATAGGCTTGTATTGCTATGAACTTCCCTCTCTGGACTGGCTTTGCAGTACCCCATAGGCTTTCTGTTGCATTGTGCTCATTTTCATTTGTTTCCAAAAACTTTGATTGCTTCCTTAATTTTCTTGGTAACTCATTCATTATTTAATAGCATGTTATGCAGTCTCCATCAATTTGAATGTTTTTGAGTTTTTTCTTGAGATTGGTTTCTAGTTTCAAGCCCTTGTGGCTGGAGAAAATGCTTGTTATGATTTCAAATTTCTTGAATTTGTTGAGGCTTGTTTTGTGTCCGATCCTGTGGTCTGTCTTTGAAAATGTTCCATGTGCATTTATAAAGAATGTATATTTTGTTTTTTTGGGAAGTCTGTATATATAAGTTAAATACATTTGATTAGAATGTTGTTCAGTGCCACTTTTACAAATAGCTTTTCCATCCCTTGCTCCTTTTCTTCTTATCCGCCATCCCTATTATACAGATAGTACTACATTTTATGTTTTCCTGCAGCTCCCTTAAACCTTCTTTGTTCTTTTCGAGTCCTTTTTTTTTGTTTTGTTGTTTCATCTGGGTATTTTTTTCTACCTTGTCCTCCAACTTGCTGATTCTATCCTCTGCTTCATGTAGCCTGCTTTTAATTCCTTCTACTGTGTTCATCATTTCAGATATTGTATTATTCATTTCATCCTGGCTCTTATTGATAGTTTCTATGTCATTTTTTCATGCTGGTGGAGTTTACAGTACCTTCCTTGTAGGTTCCCAGGACTTACTTCTACTTCTCACTGAGCTCATTGAGAATTCTTATAACCATTATTTTGAACTCAGTGTCTGATAGTTTGCTTGCCTCAGTTTCATTTATCATTCTTTCTGGGGACTCCTCCTTTCCTTACGATGGGTTGTTTCTTTGTCTCCCTATTTTAGGCGACTCTTATTTGTTTCTCCATGTTAGATTGATCTGCTTTGACTCTACCTTTTTGTGTGACCTGTGGAAGAAGATCTGTGGGACTCAGTGGTATAGTCTCCTTGATCTCCTGAACTTGTTGCTGTTGGGATGCCCTTTATACCATTTATATGAGCTATCTGATTGTAATTGGGCTTGGGTTGTTGGTGGGTCATTCTTTGGTGGGTAGGTCACTCCAACTGGCTGGCTGAGAGTCACTCTGCCCACTGTATCTTTTATGCTGTTTTACAGGTGAGGTGCTGCAAAAACAAACCAAACAACCCAGGAAAGAAATACACATCTGCAAAATTAACCCTCACACACAATCACACTATGAACAGCAAATGAACCAGTATTAATAAATGTACAAAGAAATCAAGACTCTTATTAGAATGGAAAAACAAATATGAGATGACTAACTGAAATAAAAATGATTTTGAGAAGGAAGAGCAATAATAAGAGTAGAGAATGGGGACAAAACAAAGAGAGGAAGAAAGAAAAATTTACGTTGTAAATAAAAACGGTACGAAAGAAAGAAGAATGGAGGAAGAGAAGGTAAGCATACAGTATTAGGTTTAAAAAAGAAAAAAAATAAATAAAGATTAAAAAGTAGTGATGGAGAGAAGATAAAATAGAGAATAAGATCCACCACAATGCTATCAACAACAATGAGCTATGATTAACATATGTTGGAGGGGAATAAGAGGAGAAAAAATGAAAGAAAATCTTAAGGGATGTCTAGAGGAAAGAGAAGTGATTTTGAGATGCTAGAAGGAGAAGGAATACTAAGAGTGAGGAATGAGAGTCAGGCTAAGACATGGAAAAATTAAATTTTAAAATGAAAAAAAGAAAGGGCAGGAGGTAGGCAAAATGAACTAGGAGAGGGGAATGGCAAAATTGAGATTTGAAATACAAAAATAGTGGGGATCTAGAAATAAAATTGAAGAAATACAGCAACAACCACCATACCCACAACCAACAGGCAAAGATTGATAAAGGAGGAGAGAGAATAAGTGTATTTTAAGAATGGGAAAACAAATGAACGATGACTGACAAAAAAATGGTTTTGAGAGGCTGGAGGAGGAGCAAATAGTAAGAGTGTGGAATGGAAACAAGTCATAGCAAGAGAGTAAATCAAATTTAAAATGAAAATAATTAGAGGAAAGTAGAAGGTAAAGAGAATGGAGGAGCAAAACATGAGATTTGAAATAAACTATAATATAAAAACTAGTGACCTAATAGGCACAAACTTAGAGGACAAGAACTGCACATTAAATAGCTATATAAGTGAGAAAATAATGCAAATCATGAAAACACCATGGTGGAAATTGTCTTAGTAGAATTTAGTGTTTACCACTGCTTTCTCTTTCTGGATCTGTCCCTGGTGACATCAGTTAGTTGTTCCGGTCTACCCCTAAGTAGCCTTTTTGAGACTACCAGCAACCTACAGTGTGTGCCTGTCTCCTTCAGTTGTTAACCTAGTCAATCTGTAATCAGCAGTGGGGCTTAAACACCATAGGGTGGGGCAGAGTAATTTCTGTCACAGGGTTATTGCTTCCCCTCAGAATGATGCCACTTAGAGGGTACTGCTCTGCCTGAGCAAGATGCTCCTTCAGTATAGGTGATGATTCAGCACACGGATCCTGGACTCTGCTCCCTCAGTTCTCTCCCCAAAGCCTCAGTCCCCAGACTGTCCTCTGGTGCCTCTAGTCCAATTTGCCCCTCTTTGCTGGAGCCCAGGGTAAGTGGCTACAAATGAAATTATATGCATTGACCCTTTAAAAGGTTCTCTGTGACTCCAGTCATCTCTTCCTGGATGACAGAAACCTTGCCACTTTTCACAGCTGGGTGTTATCTGGGTTCCTTTCCCAGCTCTGGTGCTGTTGGCTGTAAAGCCCAGCTTGGGGTTGAGACCCCACACTTCTCCGTGGGAACCCCCCAGCTGCTGAATTTTCCTCTGGTACTTCAGTTGCCACCTGTGGGAGACCAGCAACCTTCTCATGTCTCCTTTCCACCCCGTACTGCTCATGTTGTGGTGAAGCAGTTTCTCTGCCTGTTTGTGGTTATAAGCCTTCTCTCATTTTTTCCGTTGATTATTGTGGATGATTTCTGTATAATTTAGTTGTAATTCCAGATTGGTTTTGGGAAAAGGTTAGTGTAGCTTCTACTTACTCCTCTACCATCTTGGGTCTCCAGAAAATGTAAGAGTTTTAAAATAGGAATATTTGAAATGGTCTTTTATTTTCTTCTCTGTTTATTTTTGGCGTGTGGCATGTAGAGGTGGGGGTTTGCATAGCTAACAATATAGTTTTCACTTTCATTAGATTCTGGCCTGATCACATGTGCATGGCCTAAAACTTAAGAGTGCAGTCTCTGAGGCCAAACTCCCAGGGTTTGAATTCACTCCTCTCCAGTTACCAGCTGTATAACTGTGTAACCACGTAGGAACTTCATTTCTTTAATATGACCTTTTCTCATTTGTTCACTTTTGATTCAGACTGGCCTCATCTAGCCTCCTAATTCAACTTCTTCCTCCTCCTTTGCACATTTACTCTTTTAACCATGAAGCCCTCAGGACAATGAGGTCTGGTCAACATCAAGTAATAAACTTAGGAACTAAGCCTCATGTCTATTGACAAAAGAGATAGACTCAATTAACACCGAGGTCTAAGTTGTATTTCAGCTCCAAAACTACCCCACTGATCACATCCTTGTGAAACCAGATGAAGGAACACCATGGCTGACATCAGGTCCAGATGCAATGATCAACTACCCGCTACCCTCGCACCAACAAACCAATAGATACAACAACCTTGACTTCCTTAGTCACCATGATTAATGGTTTTTTTCCCCATATAACCCATCCCCTAGAAGACATCAGGCAACCAGATCTTTGATACCACACTCACCTGTGACACCAGGTGAGACATCACTTCCTTAGTGAATAAACCCTTACTTTTGATGCTAGCTCCTGTTTTTGTCCTTTTGTGCTTTGATGTGCACAGGCTAAGGTACTGTGCCTTTTTAGTCTGGTAACAGGGCAAAGGGACCTTTTTAGTCTGGTAACAACTGAGAAAAGTTACTAAACTTTTCTTTGCCTTAGTTCTTTCCTCTGTAAAATGGGAATAATAATAATGCCTAACTGGTAAGGTTGTTATAAAAATTAAATATGTTAATTATGTAAAAATTTAGAATATTTTGTCATTAAGTAATTTCACAACAGGTGTTAGCCACTGTTACTATTATTCTAATAATTATTATGGAATGTCCAAGAAAATTCTGGAAGATGTTAAACTTTCCTGGACAAGAGAGATATTGTACTGAAAATTCATGTTGTTCTCAGAAAGAAAGTAAAAATTAGAACAGTAGTCTCATGAAAAACAAAGAAGTACATTATTAAGGCTGATATCATTTAGTTTAACAACATGGCTATCAATTTGTGGAATTTGAAAAAAGAAATATGTGTTTTTAGAGGCTAAAGAAAGAACTTTTGCAGCATTAGCCTATCTTTAAAAAAATATTTTATTTATATATTTTTAGAGAGAGGTGAAGGGAGGGATAAAGAGAGGGAGGAAAACACCAATGTGTGAGATACTAGGTTCCTGTCCTGCAGCCCAGGTGTGCACTCCAACTTGAAATTGAACCAGCAACCTTTTGGTCTGTGGGACGGTGCCCCACCAACCGAGCCACACTAGTCAGGGCAGAATTTGCCTTTCATAAGACCTTACAAGTAGTTGCTTTTAGAGTACTCTAGCATGGCTACAAAATAGAAAGAAGCTGTGTCCACTTGTTCCTGGTCCCAAACCATATTTACAGCTAAATAGCAGAGCAATCAACCTGAACAACCAACTGAAATCTAGCTGGCATGAAATATTATAACCAAGGGGTAGAGAAGATGATATATAGGCTGGTAAGAAGAGTGGAAACGTGGAGGAGCAAAGCCCCTGCATACAGGTGCACCAGTAGCTGAGAGCCAGAGAGATATTGTGGATGAGAAACTCCCTCCCCACAGAGGCAAGGGGTCTCAATTCCATGCAAGGTTCCCCAACCTACAGTAACAGAGATGGGACTAGGAGTCCACATAGCATCTGGTGGTGGGAATTAATGTGCATTCACCTATGAAACTAAGAAGAATGCACCCTCTCAGGGCAAAGAACTCCTATTATTAGAGCACCAGCCTGGAGAGTTCATGGTTTAGATTCCAACTGCTGGAAAGGCTATACTGCCATACTGAGGTCCTGCACAAGAGTTGGCTGGCTACACCCAGCAGTGACTTTAGGGGCTCTCTTTTTACTGGGGAGGCTTTAGGTGGAGACACAGACAGCGACTTAACTGTATGGCTTTAGAAAGTTGATCAGTCCCCCCAACCCCCAGGTGCACAGTCAGCACCCATCACCCAATGTATTGAGTCACTACAGTTGTTGAGTTCAAAGGCACAGAGTTGCTGTGTGATTTTTATGGTTTCACATCTTATATTTAAGCATTTTATCAATTTTCAGTTATTTTTGCATATGGTATAAGTTGGTGTTCTAGTTTTATTTTTTTGCAAGTACATGTCCAATTTTTCCAACATCGTTCACTGAAAAGACTGTCTTTGCTCCATTGTATGCTCTTGCCACATTGTCAAATAGCAATTGCTCATACAGGTGTGGATTTATTATGTACTCTATTCTATTCCATTTATCTATATGTCTGTTCTTGTGTTAGTGCCAGGCTGCTTTTATTACAGAGGACTTATAGTAGAGTTTGATACCAGGAGGTATGATATTTCTAGCATTGTTCTTCTTTTGCAAGATTGCTGAGGCTTTTTGGGGTCTTTTTGGTCCCATATAAATTTTGGAATGTTTGTTCTAGCTATTTGGAATATGCCATTGGTATTTTAACAGGAATTGCATTGAATGTATAGACTGTTTTGGGTGGAGTGGACATTTTAATGATATTAATTATTTCAACCCATGAATATGGTATATACTTCCACTTATTTGTATTTTTCTTGATTTCTTTCTTCAACGGCCTATAGTTTTCAAAGTAAAGTTCTTTTTCCTCATTGGTTAAATGTATTCTTAGGTACCTTATTTTTTTGTTGCAATAGTAAATGGAATTGTTTTCTTAGCTTTACTTTCTGATAGCTCGTTATTGGTGTATAAAAATGCCATCAGTTTCTAGGTATTACTTTTTTATCCTTCTACTTTGCCAAATTCATTAATTAGGTCTAGCAGTGTTTTGGCAGAGTCTCTAGGGTTTTCTATATACACTATTATGTCATCTGTGAATAATGTCAGCTTTACTTCCTCCTTTCCATTTTGGATGCCTTTTATTTCTTCTTGTTAGATCACTGTGACTAGAATTTCCAGAACTATGTTGAATAAAGGCTGTGAAAGTGGAAATCCCTGTTTTATTCCTGATATTAATGGAAACATTTTAGTTTTTGCCCATTGAGGATGATGTTAGCTGTAGGTATTTCATATATGGCCTTTATTATGTGGTGGTATGGTCCCTCTATTCCCACTTTGCTGAATGTTTTTATCATAAACGGTGCTTGATTTTATCAAATGCTTTTTCTTCATCTATTGATATGATCAAGTGATTTTTGTTTTCAATTTTGTTTATGTGATGAACCTCATTTATTGATTTGTGAATATTGTTCCAATCTTGCATCCTCAGGATAAATTCCACTTGATTGTGGTGTATGATCTTTTTGATGTCTTGCTGGATCCAGTTTGCTAATACTTTGTTGAGAACTTTAGCATCAATGTTTATCATGGATATTGACCTATAATTATTTTCTTTGTTGTGTCTTTACTTTGTTTTGGAATTAAGGTAACACTGGCCTCATAGAAACAGCTCAGAAGTCTTCCCTCCTCTTGATTTTTGTGGAATAGTTTGAGAAGGATCGGTGATAATTTTCCAATGAATCATTGATAAAATTCACCTGTGAAGCCATGCGGCCTAGTGCTTTTGTGCACCAGGAGTTTTTTGATTACAGCATTGATTTCATTTGTTGTTATCAATCTATTCAGATTTTCCAATTCTTCCTGTTATAGTTCTGGGAGATTGTAATTTTCTAGAAATTTTTCCATTTAACCCAGGTTGTCCAATTTCTTGGCATATAGTAGTTCATACACTTTTATTATAATCCATTTTATTTCTATGATATCAGTTTTTATTTCTCCTCTTTTATTTTTCATTTTATTTATTTGGGTCTTATTTCTACTTTTTTTTTTTTTTTTTGATGAGTCTGGTTAAAGGATCTCAATCTTGTCTGTCTTTTAAAAGAACCAGCTCCTGATCTCATTAATCTTCTGTATAGTTTTTTTAGTCTCTATGTCATTGATTTCTGCCCTGATCTTGATTATTTCCCTCTTTCTACTTGCTCTGGACTTAGTTTGTTATTGTTTTTCTAGTTCTTTTAGGTGTAGTGTTAGATTGTTTATTTGAGATGTTTCTTGCTTCTTGAGATAGGCCTGTAGTTTTTTAACTCCCTCTAAGGACTGCTTATGCTGTGTCCCACAGACTTTTGGTTGTTGTGTCTTCATTTTCATTTGTTTCTAGGAATTTTTTATCTCCTTCTTGATCTCATTGGTTACCCATTCATGACTTAATAACATGCTATTTAGCCTCCTATGTATTTGATTGTCTTTCAGTCTTTTTATTGAGGTTAATTTAAAATTTCAAGTCATTGTTATCTGAGAAAATGCTTGATATATTTCTTTTTTTTTTCTTTTTGAATTTGTTAAGGCTTCTTTTGTGGCCTAACATGTGGTCTCTCTTTGAGAATGATCCTTGTGCACTTGCGAAGAATGTACATACTTCTTTGGGATGAAATGTTTTTTAAATATCAAATCCATTTGATCTAGTGTGTTGTTTAATGATGCTGTATCTTTGTTGATATTTTGTCTGGAAGATCTGTCCATTATTGACAGTGGAGTGTTAAAATCCCCTATGATGACACTATTGTTGTTGATGGCTTAAAGTCCAACAAGATTTTTGTTTTTGGTATATTTAGGTGTTCTTGTATTGGGTGTATGTATGTTTACAAGGGCTATGTCCTCTTGTAGGATTGATCCCCTTAGAATTATGTAATGACTCTATTTATCTTTTTTTTTTTGACCTTCATTTTGAAGTCAATTTTGACATATGTAATTATTGTTGCTCCCACTTTTTCTCTTTTTTTGTACCATTTTTTCCTCCCCTTTATTCCCCTCTGTCCTTCACCCCCTTTCCAACTGTTATACTGTTATACCCCTTACTGTTTATGCTGCTTATCCCCTGTACTTTTCTCCCTTTATCCCTCATCCCTCCCAGCTGATAACCCTCCATGTGATCTCCATTTCTGTGATTATGTCTTGTTCTAGTTGTTTGCTTAGTTTGTTTTTATTTTTGTTTTTGTTTTATTTAGGTTCATTTGTTGATAGTTGTGAGTTTGTTGTCTTTGTACTGTTCATAGTTTTGATCTTCCTCTTTTTCTTAGATAAGTCCTTTTAACATTTCATATAATAAGGGCTTGGTGATGATGAACTTGACCTTATCTGGGAAGCACTTTATCTGCCCTTCCATTCTAAATGATAGCTTTGATGGATAGAGAATTCTTGGATGTAGGTCCTTGCTTTTCATGACTTTGTATGCTTCTTTCCAGCCCCATCTTGCCTGTAAGGTTTCTTTTGAGAAATCAGCTGATAGTCTTATGGGAACTCCTTTGTAGGTAACTGTCTCCTTTTCTATTGCTGCTTTTAAGATTCTCTCCCTATCTTTAATGTTGTGTAAAGTAATCATGATGTGCCTTGGTATGTGCTTCCTTGGGTCCAACTTCTTTGGGACTCTCTGAGCTTCCTGGTCTTCCTAGAAGTCTATTGCCTTTGCCAGATTGGGGAAGTTCTCCTTTATTTGTCCAAATAAATTTCCAGTTTCTTGCTCTTCCTCTTCTCCTTCTGGCACCCCTATGATTCAGATGTTGGAATGTTTAAAGTTGTCCCAGAGGTTCCTCAGCCTCTCCTCACTTTTTGAATTCTTGTTTCTTCATTCTGTTCTGGTTGAATGTTTATTTCTTCCTCCTACTCCAAATCATTGATTTGAGTCCTGATTTCCTTCCCTTCAGTGTTTCTATCCTGCGTATTTTTCTTTATTTCACTTAGAATAGCCTTCACTTTTTCCTCTATTTTTCAACCATACTCAACCATTTCTGTAAGCATTCAGATTACCAGTGTTTTGAACTCTGTATCTGATAGGTAGGCTATCTCATCATTGCTTAGTTCTATATTTGGAGCTTTGATCAGTTTTTCATTTGGGCCATATTTTTTTTTCTTTTGTCTCTGATATGCCTGCTACATTGTAAGGGCCAGAGTCTTAGGCATTCGCCAGGGCAGGGCAACTCTCATGCTGCTTATGGTGCTGTATGTGGGGGAGGTGTCTGAGAGGGAACAATGCCACTTAGTTGGTTCTCGGTGGCTTTCAATCACTTCCCCTGCTACTCACAAGCAAATTGGGCCCTTTTGGTTCTGGTTCCTGGGTGGGTAGGTTTGTGTACATTCTAGGACCCTGCGGGCTCCTCCAATGAATTCTTCTGTGAGGCTTGGAGTTTCTCCTGCCACTGAAACCCCCACAGATTTTTACAGCCAGAGGTTTTGAGGCTTTTTTTTCCTGCACTGGAACCCTGGGTTGTGTCGTCTGTCTAGCTCCCACATTGTTCCTCCAGGTTTATCTTGCATGCAAATGTGGGGCTGCCAGCATCCATCTTGCCCATCTGGTCCTCCAGCCACTTCCTTGACATGTCCCCTCCACCCCAGTGTCCTGTCTCCATCTCTACCCTTCCTACCAGTCTGGATGAATGTTTCTTCTTTAACTCCTTGGTTGTTTGGACATCCACACAGTTTGATTTTCTGGCAGTTCTAGTTGTTTTTGTTTTTAGGTTTGTTTTTGTCCTTCTTTCAGTTGTGCAAGGAGGTAAAGTGTGTCTACATATGCCACCATCTTTGTTGGAAGTTTCACACTTTTTTTTCTTTCATTTTTATTTGCATGGAATATTTTCCTCCATCCTTTTACTCTCAGCTTGTGGAAATCTTTTTTTCTGAGGTGGGTCTCTTGTACATAGCATATATATAATAGGCCCTGTTTTCTTACCCATTTGGTTACTTTACTCTTGCTATTGGAGCATTCAGTTAATTTACATTTAAGGTTATTATGGGTAGGTCCTTACTTATTGTCATTTTTTAAATTTTGCACCTGTGTTTTCTCTTTCTATATGTATCTTTTTCTTCTTTCAGAATGTCCTTTAATATTTTTTGAAATGTGGGCTTGGTGGTAATGAACTCCTTTAATTTTACTTTGTATGGGATGCTCTTTTTGGCCTTTAATGTTAAATGATACCCTTTCTGCATAAAGACAATCAAGGTGCATGTTCTTAGGTTTTGTTACTCTGTAAATTGCCTGCCAATCTTTTCTGGTCTGTAGTGTTTCTGTTGAGATAACAGATGAGATTCCAGTGGGGGCTCCGTTGCATGTAACTGACTGCCTCTCTCTTGCTGCCTTTAAAATTCTCTCTTTTTCTTTAAGATTTGCCACTTTAATTATGCTGTGTCTTGTTGTAGGTCTCTTTGGGTTCATCTTTATTGGAATTCTCTGTTCTTCCTGAACTTGTGTGACTTTTTCCTTCACCAGGTTGAGGAAATTTTCTGCCACTATTTCTTCAAAAAGCTTCTCTACCCATCTCACACTCATCTCCTTCTGGCACTCCGATGATGTGAATGTTCTTTTGCATGACATTATCCCAAATGCCCCTTAGACTTTCTTCATTTCTCTTAAATATCTTTTCTTTTTCATATTCTCTTTGGGTGGATACTGTTATTTTCCCCTCTAATTCACTCATATAGTCCCCTGCACCATCTATCCTACTGTTGAGTCCTTCAAGTAAATTCTTCATTTCAGATATTGTAATTCCCATTTCTGACTGTTTTTTAAAAATTTATGGTTTCTACATTCTTTTTAATGCTTACTATCTCTCTGTTTAAGTTCTTACTGAGATAATCTAGCTTTTTGAGCATCCTTATAACTATTGTTTTAAACTTTGTATCTTGTTTGTGTGTTGCTTCCATTTCATCTATACCTTTTAATTCTTTTTGTGGGATTTCTGTTGGTCTTTTGCTTGGGATATTTTTCTTTGTTACCAATCTGATCTCTGTGTGTTAGGTAGGGATGCTGTGTCTCCTGAACCTACTTTGATAATTTTATGTTAAATGTGTCTTGCTGGAATCAGTTTCCTACTCCTTCAGAACATCTGAGCTTCATGGTCCAGGAGTGTTTCTTGTGGGTTCTGTGACCCCCCTTGTTGTAGTTGCATCCTAAATGCTGGTGGCTCTTTTGTGGGTAGAGTTGTCCCTTTAGGCTGGGTGACTGTAAGAGTAACCATTGACCTGCACATGTGAGATGCTGTGCAGTTGCTGACCCTAGATGCATTGTTGTTGCCAGCATGGTCTGGAGCCCACAGGAAACCTCCTTTGGGGGTTTGCCTGAAGCCCACCACTGTTTTTGTTGGTTCTTGGTCCATCTTGGTGGGGTTCAGAGACAGGTTGCTTTCAGATGTTGTGTGTAAATCAACCCTAGGCTATCTCTCTGTAGCTAACAGGCTGTTCACTGCTGTGTCTGTGTTTACTGGACCTACTTGTGCATGCAAGGGGCCAATCTGTGCAAAAGAGTCAGCTCTTTCCTGCTTGGAGCTTGTGGAAACTCTATATAGGATCTGAGCCTCCCTGAGTTTAGCCTCCCCCTTTCAGCCATTCTTCCCTTCCTGAAGGTTACTTGGTTTTACTCCAGAGCCTATTGATGAGTGTCTGTAAACTGAGTCCACGTGTGTTGAGATAGGACTAGCAGGTTTCTCATTTGTTGGTCCTGTAGTCTGTAGGGCATTCAGTGAGGAAAGAGTAGCCCCTACTTAAAACCACCTCCTTCAGGCTTTGCCAGAGAATCGGGCTCTTGCTTCCTTGGGGATATTTACTGCTGAGTCAAGATGTGTACATTTAGTTTTCGCATTTGTGAGAGTGAACTCAGGAGCTCTGGACTTCAGGGGATAGAACAAAAGAATCTCCCATGGGGGCTTGGGCAAGACCAGACCTCAGTACGAACCTAAGCTCTCTGTCTTGTTCCCAGGTGATATTCTCCAAGAGTCTCACACTTTGAAAGTCCCTTTTTAAGGTTTCTCTTTCTTTTCCCTGTGGAAATGCACCCAGTGAGGGGATCTTGGACTGGGTAGAGCTTATCTGCAGAGTTTAACCATTGGGGGTGGTGCTTGCAACCCTGTAGCAGGGAAAATTGGCACTCCTTTTTCTTCCAAGGGTATTGTAGGCTGAGAGTGGATTTGCCTCACTACAGAGTATCCCAGGCACTCAAATTTCACCCAGCTAACTCACAACCAACTACCTTCACAGGAGACAGACCCTCTGCTCTACACAATACCCAGTTTCCTGGCAAGCTAAGCTGGGCTGGGCCCTAAAAAAACCCTCATTTTGCAAATTTATGACCTCTTTGCCCAGCTGGTCTCAGTGGGAAAGGACCTGAAGATCCAGTGTGGCTTGGCACAGCTGAGAAAAGTTAAGAATGGGCCAAATTTTTTCTCCCCTTTCTACTAGGTTCCTCTCTGCAGCTGCAGCTGCAACAGTGGGGGTAGCTCACAGTGAGGGGCAGGGCACCAACCACATGCTTGAGGGTAGGGAAACCAGTTCTCTTCCCCAATCAACTCATTAAGTTTTACTGTTTTGGTCTCCCCTGTGCACCACCCTCTCAATCAGAGATCTGTATGCCACTACTGTCTGTGGCCTTCCAAAGCCCTGTTGCATTAATGCGGTTTCTCTCTTAGTCTGAACTTGTATATTGAACCTTTCAGTCTGGTGACCAAGCCATAGATGTGCTTCAAGCTGAATTAGTGATCTCTGAGTTTATAGGTGTGGTGGAACCTCACTGCTTCCTGCTACCAGAGAACCCACGGTATCCCACTTCCTTCTCTATTGCTGTTGTTATTTTTATGGCCCCACAGTTCAAAGAGGAAGGAGGTCTGGAGCTCCAAATTCAGTTTGGTCCCATTGTTAACAGAGCAGCTGCACACAGGGTCCTTGTGGATCCACATTTCAGTTTCTTTCAAAAGTCTCTATGCTTGCAAGGAAGAAACAAGCAGTAACATATGAGGGAGCTCCAATAAGGCTAGCAGCGTATTTCTCAACAGAAACACTACAAGCCAGAAGGGAATGGCAAGAAATATTCCAAGCAACGAAAAGCAAAGACCCACAACCAAGACTACTCTACCCAGCAAGGCTCACAATTAAAATGGAAGGCAAAATAAGGAATTTCCCAGGCAAAAGAAGTCTAAAAGAATACGCCTCCACCAAACCAGTGCTACAAGATGTGCTAAAGGGACTGCTTTAAGAAGAGGAAGAAAAAGAGTGAGAGAGAGAGAAACACAGGTACAAAGTGGGGAGAATGAATAAGTGCCTATCAATAATAACCTTAAATATTAATGTTATAGAATTCAAAACAAGGGTTATAACGATGCTCAAGGAACTTATTGACAACTACAAGGAACTGAGAGGGAACTACAACAGTATGGAAAAGGAAATAGAAACTATAAACAAGAGGAAGAAATTAAGAATATAATATCTGAAATAAAAAATACACTAGAAGAAATTATAAGCAAGATAGATGAATCAGAGGACTGGATTAGAGCTCTGCTTTCCCAGCTGTCTTCACAGGGTGAACCTCTTGGTAGGAGTTCTGTTGGACTCAGTGGTGTTGTCTCTTCGATCTCGTCTGGTTGCTCTAGGATTGCCCTTTCTTCTGTTTGTGTGGGCTCTCTTTTTGTACTTAGGTTTTACCTATTGGTGGCTCCTTTGTTGGTGGGTTTTCTCCCGAAGTGCATTTGCTGGTATTCACAACTCCCACATTATTTTGTGTGATGTCATGGTCAGGGGGAAGGCTAAATGGGGTAAGACAGTGCGAGAGTATTCTATGGGATTTAAAGTACAAACAAGTAGAGAACAGATAGGAGTTCCTTTGGAGAAGTACAGCAATAACCATGATATTTATCCAACTAGCCACTGTTTATAAAAGGTGAAAAAGAAATAAAACTCTTATTAGTGGGGAAAAAGAATGTGAACTGACTTAAGAAAGAAAAATGCTTATGCAAGGTTAGATCAAGGAGAAATAGTGAGAGTAAGGGATAGAAACTTGGCGTAGTGTGAGAGAAAATAAAGTTTACCCTAACAGTAATAAAGCTCAGGAAGATGGCAAAATGGATTAAGGCCAGGGAAGGGTGCTGTGTGAGATTTGGAATAACAATAGTATGATAAGAAATACATAATCTGAATAAAAAGAATAAAGAGTAAAAGACCAAGAGTAGTGTATTTCTTAGAATACAAGTGAAGTGAAAGAAGAAAAATTAAAATGCAATATGAAAGGGAGAATAAAAAAACAAATCAAACAGTAAAAACAAACAAAAAAACCCCCAAAGAAAAGTAAATAAACAGAAAAACAGAAATAAAACAAAAACATTCAAGTTCTGAAGGAGAGCAAAGTGAAATTTGTCTCAGCTGTTTGTGTTCTCCTTCTGTCTTCTTTCTGGATCCGTCTCTGGTTTTCTCACAGCTCCAGGTCTGATTGTCTTACTCTGGGGTGAAAAAAAGCCTCCTGCTGATTTTAAACCTGGCCGGCTGGTTTGGCTGGTTTTGTGGGTCTTCCCACAGATCCTGGAGGCAGAGGGGGCCTGTGCTCTGTTTTCTCCTTTCTTGTGGTTCTACAAAGATGGTGGCTCAGTCTGGGCTACAATAATCACAGGTGCCCATTTTCCAGCCCATGCCCACAGAGTACTGTGCAGCCCACACTGTCCACGCTGTGCATTTTCACCAGGCCAGCTCCAATAATACACCTTGTTTGCAACCCTTTGATCAGCTTGTGAGGTGCGCTGAGTGGGAGCAAATTGCACACTCCTCCCTTTTTGTTAGCCTGGCTGCTGCGTGCCCATGAGGTCCCTGCACAGCAGCTCAGTTCCCTTATTGAAAAAAATCTCTTTGAATGCCACTGCCTCTCCATGCCCCGGCTGCCCCCCTTTGATCAACCTGTGAGACACCCTCAGTGGGAGCAAATCATGCCCACACTCCTTCCTTGATGGCGTGGCTGCTGCATAAGTGGTGGCTCAGTTCCCCTTTTGAAAAAAGTTCTTTTGGGTGCTGGGGCTGCCCCTAATCAGTGCTCTACTTTCCACACAGTCCAGCTCTCTGACCTGTCCCAGATCTCTCTGGGTCATGGCCAGTCATGGCCAGTCATGGCCCATCATGGCCCATCTCTTCTCCCAGGTCCGGGTGTCACCCAACTCCCCAGTTTCTCTGGTACTGTCCCAGCTGGCAACTGCTGTCTTAACTGGGGTATGCTGCCAGCTGTGTGTCACTTACTGCCTTTTTATCCCCTCACAGATTTTTACATGTCCCGGTCTCTCCTGGGTGGTCCTGGGACTTCCCCGCCCTGGGAGGGGAGGGAGCTGCTAGGCCGCTATCACTGACCTGGTTCTCCTCCACTGCCGCCACAGCAGCTGCAATCTCTGATGCAAGGTCTGGGGACCTTCCCATTGACCTACGAAATCTCCTCACTGCCCGTTTTGAAGAGTCTCCTGCACACTTTGGCTTCCAAACTTCACATTAGCCGGGATTCTGTTGGCTCTTCACTTGTTCTTTGGACAATTGGCTAGATGTCCCAGTTGGATGTATGAGCAAGTGGGCTCAGCTCCCATCTACATCACCACCATCTTCCTACCCCCTTATTATCATGTTAATTGTTAACTCTTCACTATACTATAGCCTCCTATGTAAAAGAAGTATATATCTATTTGTTTTACTTATTCAAAAGGATTTTATTTATTTATTTTTAGAGAGAGGGAAAGGGAAGGGAGAGGGAGAGAAACATCAACATGTGGTTTCCTCTTGTGCACCACCTACTGGGGACCTGGCCTGCAACCCAGGCATGTGCCCTCACTGGGAACTGAACCAGTGACCCTTTGGTTTGAAGGCTGCCACTCAATCCACTGTGCCATAACAGCTAGGGCTATTTGTTTTACTTTTTATTCAATTCCAGAGATTTCCCTGCTTTGCTTTCTTCCTCCTCCCCAATTTATTACCATTGAATTTTATGTAACCTCTTACATTTGCCTTCTACTTTGATTGTAATGTATAAAATAAGGTGAAAAACCAATATTTTCTGGAGCATTTTTTCCCTATCTGTTGAGATTTTGATTCTAGCAATTGTCCTCAATTTTGCTCAAAAAACTCATAAAAATTCTTACAGGTTTGGACATTTCTTTGTCGACACAAGAAAGAAGATGCCCATTCAGGACTTGAAGTCCAATGTTTTTGTTTATTTGTTTTAAAATGAGTCATTTTTAATTGTTCAAAATAGCACAAAATGACATCACACTATGGTAATATTAAGTCATTCTCAATATGTTATAGGGGTTACTCTACAATAGATGTTTGGAAGTACTATTATCAGAAACAAGGGACAAAGGAAGGGGAGACAATGGGACCACACAAGTGGGCTCCAAGGTGACTAAAAGTGACATTTTTCACAGTGAAATAAATTATAATTTAATAAACCAGAGGCCTCAGAGGGAGCCAACCAGTGGATGGGAGCGTAGGTGGAGGACCTCAGTTATGTCTCCAGTGCAGAGATGGGGGGTCTGAAAAGATGGGCTGTTCATATTAAATCTTGTGTGATCTTTGTGTGTGAACACACAATACATTGTACAGATGCTGTGTTGCAGAATTGTGTACCTGAAGCCTGTCTAATTTTGTTAACCAATGTGGTAAACATGCAAACTTGGGTTTAGCTCCTTGGTGCCCTCATATATGACCCAATGATTTGTGTCGAAGGAAACAGGTTTTTATTCACAGGTTATTAGGTAAGATAGATAGTAAACCAGTCCCGAGCGTGGCCCAATAATATTGCCAGGTGTTCCACCATCACGAGAAACACGATGCTAACACTGTGAAATTCTATGTATTGTTTTCCACTATCTGGTAAAGAAAGCCTTTGAAATTGTGTATTCATCCCAAGGCCTGGAAAGAGGTCCACAATGTCCAAAGAAAAAACCAATAAAACAATTTTGGCTCATTGCCTACCTCTTCCTTTCAGGAAGGCATGGGCGATTTTATTTTGCCATTGTTATACGATATGCCTTAAGTGCTGTGCCTTCTTCTCTATAGGCACCCTTCCCACCCCCATGCCTTTTTCCTTTGGGGTTTACCTGTTTTCCAGGGACCTCTGCTCTGATATACCCCATTATAGTGTCACCCCAATAAATTCAATACAAAGGAAAAATAAATAAATATTGTGTAACGTGCTTGTAAGCCTTGCTCCTTGCCTAAAGCTAGGGTGTGGGACAAAACTGGGTCATTAGCCACTCCAAACAGAGACCAAGAATTCTGGCACTAGAGTGTCCAAGAAATCTGGTAGTAGGAGGACTGCATTGCCTGGGGACAATGTTGTAAATTCATAGACCTGGTGGCTAGTGCTTTTAGCTTCTCCTTCCACTGACTCCCATACTAGGTGAAGCCACACACTTGCTCTCTCATAATGCCTCTGAACATGAGTTTCCCTTCATATGCCCATCCTCTTTTTTCTTACAACTTTGTCTGCAGAGGGAGTAGCTGCAGAAAGCAATGGTTGAGTGTCGGATACTCTAAACTAGCTATGCCAAAGTGGTGGGGTGTGAGAGGGTGGAGGAGAATTCTGTGAACCCAGGGCCAGGAGGATCCTAGGCCTTGGCCTTGGACTGTCTTCCCCAGAAACCTGAATGACTTTAGGTTTCCGTAGACTCTCAAGCTCAACCCTGTGGTGTGATGTGAAGCAGTTACCCATGGAAAGAGAAGTTTGTGAGCCCACCCTTCCCTTGTCTCAGAGACTTGGGTACAGGCAAAGAGGCAGAAAGCTGGGGCCAGCAAGAGGAAGTTGGGCTGGGCAGCAAACACTAGCTCCACATAGGAGATTCCACACCTCTCCTGTCCTGGCTGTCTCCACCTTTTCCTCCAGAAAGATCCGTGCCTAGGCTTAGGTAAGTAGAAAAAAGAAAAGAAATACATTCTGTACACAGCTATAAACCACGAAAAGGGACAAAAAACCCTTGCTAAAACTAAAATCACAATAAAGATTTTACTTAATAACTTTCAACTTAAAAAAAAAATACAACAAATGAAACAGTTGGTGATGTGGCCCTTAGCCCCGACCCACTGGGGCTGAACCCAAACTCAGTGGGGGCTACTCTACTGGGAGTCAGGAAGCTTTCACAGAACACTGCTCAAGCCACCATGAGGACACTTCCCCTGACTCTCTTTTCTTTCTTTCTTCTCTTGATTTAAATGGGTAAGAAGAGGGAAGAGGGAAAACGTGTAAGCTTCTGATACAAGGCCTCTGAGAAAATGTGTAAGCTTCCCATGGGATCACTTAGCAGAGATGGGTTGGATAACTAGAGGGCAGGCTGTTAAGTGGCAGGGAATACAAAGGGAACAAAACAAAATAGAACTAGTTAGACACACAGCAAAGGGTGCCCTACAAAGCCTTTCTTGCCTCTAGGAGCAGAGGCCAGGAAGGGGGACTGAGGAACACTTTTCCCTGGCTTCCATGTACTCACACACTAAGGCACCTGGCTTCCCCCTCAATCCAAAGGTGATAAACAGCAAGAGGCTCTTCGAAGGCTGTGTATTTTCATGTCTCCACTGTTTCCACATCTTTGTTCTAAGTTTCCCTTTCTCTTTCTCAGGGCCTCTGGGCTCTGTGGCTCACTCAAACCCCAGTGGAGGATGCAGGGAGAAGGAGGCACACTGCTCTCACTGCTCTTCCGGACCTGCTTCTGCTTCTTTCCAACAGCAGTGGTAAAATGTAATTTCATGGGATTATTTTAAAAACAGAAGGAGAGAGAAAAGGAGAAAGAAGGAATAGTAGCAAGTAGCTTGGGAGGGGAAAGTGTGAGCACTGGGTGGGCGGAATGAGCTGGTGACCCTGGAGGTTGGTTTTCCTGAAGCAGAGGTATCTCTTGAGATGAATCCGGGTGTGTGAGCCACCTGCCTGTCACTAACCATCTACCTTAGATTTCTTTGGAGCAGATTTCATTTCCCGAGAGGAAATGGGCTGCTTGCTGGCCAGTTTGGGGCCAGAGCTGTCTTTACTGGTTTCTTGGCAACCACCCCCCATGGATGACTGGGCCATAGCCTTTCTTCTTTCCAGTAGCAATGCAGAAGATGATGGCCGGCTTGGTGGTGCAGGTAATGTGGTCATTGAGAGGCTGCAGAATGTAGGAGACAGGAGTGGCTGGTTCCACAGTACATTCACATAAAGGCCTACTGACCTTGGGCGGAGCTATTGGGCTCACCATTGTCCTGCGAGCTCTGGATGGCCAAGTACACAAATCTTACAGGAGATCACAGAGAGTATGGTACTAGGAAGACTTCATGGCCTGGGGACAATGCTATAAATTCACAGACCTGGTGGCTGGTGCTATTAGCTTGCTCCTTCCACAGACTCTCATCCTAGGTAAAGCCACACACTAGCCCTCTCAGACTGTCTCTGAATACAAGTTCCCAAGTGAGGTAGGCACCATCTGGACTTTTTTTTAAGGATTTTATTTATTTATTTTTAAAGAGAGGGCAAGGGAGGGGGAAAGAGAGGAAAATAAACATTGATGTGAGGGAGAAACCTCGATTGATTGATTGCCTCTCTTACGTACCCTGACAGGGGGCCAAATATGAAACCCAGGCATGTGCCCTGACCAGGAACCAAACCAGTACATTTTACTTTGTGGTTGACACCCAATCAACTGAGCCACACTGGTCAGGGCACTATCTGGACTTTTCTGATTTTAATGGCATGGGGATCCCTGGGAAACCAGGCAGATGGATTTTAAAGGCTGAGATCTCTCTAAAGGATCCCCAGCCACAGACATTTATCCTGGCAACACAATACTTATAGACTGTGCAGGGCTGCAGTTCTTGCTTCTTCAACTGGTTGTAGTCTGGAACAGTGCCCAAAACATTGTCAGATGGAACAACATTACATTAGTGCCCTTAATGACCCCTACATCAAACCACTGATTCTCTTTCTTCACAGAGTCTTTGCTGGGCATGGTAGTAGGTCTGACTTCAAGCCAGGGACTCAATGCCATTGGCCACCTCAGTTAGGGTAGTAGCAGCCTGCAGCTGTACAGGACTGGGTCCCAAAACTGGCTGGGGGCCACAGACATGTTGGAAGGAGCCAGGCTCTTGGTGGCTGTGGAGGGCAGGAGGCCCATGGTGCTGGGGATGACCCAGCCAAACTTGCTGAGGCAGTTCAACTCAATGGTCAGGGAATTGTGGCTGTTGGCAGGGCCCAGGGCCCCTGTGGGAAGGTCATGGTGCTGCTGCTGGGCCTGTGTCTCCAGCTGCTGCTGCTGCTGTCCCAGGGTTGCCAGCTCCTACTGTGTCAGTGAAATAGGATTGGTGGTAGCCTTGGCCCTGGCCATGGCCCAGCTCAGCCCGTGTCACAGCTGCTGCCACCTTAGATGTGTTTATGGGTTCCTAAGTGCTCATGACAGCCGTCTTTGCAGCCTGGAGCACAGCCTGGAAGGTCAGGGCCTGGGCTTCCTCTGTAGCTACAGCCTGGGAAGCTTCTTTGGCAGCAGTAGTCACCACTAGCTCCTCACTGGTGTTCCCATGAGGGTGGTGGTACCTGCCTCAACCTCAACCATCAGCTTTTGGGGAAATAACAACTGATATACTTAAGACCGTGTGGGTGGAGGTGGCTGGACAACCACAGTGACCACTATGGCTGAACTGGCAGGCTCCTGGCCTGAAGAGGTGTCCCCTGTACTGCTCAGGTCCACAGTGGCCTAGGGCTCAGGGTTTTGGGAGGCTGAGAAGATCTCAGCAGATTTCTTCATCAGGTGTGGGAGTAGGCTCTAGTAGTTATCATAGTGAGCATAGAGGTCTTCTGGGGTAGAACACAAAGCATAGCTTGTGTCAGAGTGGAGGATATAGCTCTCATGAGGGGACTATAGCTGGTGATGTTCACACTGTTACCCTAGGTGCTCTCCAGCTCTCTCCCTGGTCACTGGCAGCAGGTGTGGAATCTTTGAGCTCATGTTGGAGGTGATAGGGGTGTCTGTGTGTGTGGTGCCTGTCCCATGTATCTCACAGGGTAGGGGACGGTGAGGATCAGAGTATATCCTCTGTGTGGAGAAAGGAACCAGCAATGAAGTGCAGGCCTGGGGAGCAATGGTGGGTGGTACTGCCCCCTCCAACCCAGACTCCATGATCCTGTGAGAGGGGGTGGTGTGAAGGAGCAAGGCAGTGCTAGTGGAAGTGGTCTGGTGCATCTCACATGGGTTGCTGGCAGGCGACTACTGCCCATCCTTGGGCTGGCCTGCACCCCTGCCCAAGGTGATGGTAGTGGGTGTATGGGTGGTGCCCATGTCTTGGGTGTTGCACAGTGCATTGGATCAGTCTTGGGAACAGAAACACCTCTAACACTGTCGCAGTCATAGTCACAGCAGTGCTAGTTAAGCTCTTGCAGGTGTGGAGAATCCCCACACCTCACCAGGCTCCCCAAGAATGTCATTCTTTTTTGATTCCTAGAGTTTTCTCCCTTAATCGCTATTGCTTATCATTAAAAACACTGAGAGAAATGTAGGTCAAGAAATGAACACTGTACCATAAATTGGTTAGGACTGAAAAAAAGATGTCTATAATGTAATGAAAAAGAATTCTTAACAAGATTAAGGTAAATGTTAAGGTTCAAAAGACAACTACATTTCCTTCAGATTTCTGTACAATACAGGTGTTTGGAGTGGAAATGTGTAGCTCAATTCCGTAAGAACACTTAATACAGTAGTGTTTTGTTAAAAAACATGGCAAATCATTCTTTTAATGACTTTTAAACATTGGTTGCTGATATCATACTCATACAGCCAATATGATTTTGTAATCCGACGTTAATTCTTAGATGCAGTTTTCCTATTTTTTTTGGCCTAGGAATAATATTATTTTTCCCATGACTTATGATGTAAATATGTAAAACATTTAAATGCACCTGAGTACTTATCTACCAGGAAATAACATTAAGCATTGTAATTTCCATTTAAAACCATTACTTTTTAAACACAAACATCCACATAGAATTTAAGATAACTTATTTCCAAATGGATAGACCTCTTTTGTTGCTTTATTTTATTCCTATTGAGAAAACACTTTGCCAGGGCAGTGATCATTCATGTTCCTGAGAAATGTTATGAAGGCGTTACCACTCTAAGAAAGCCTCTATTTTCCTTAGAAAGAAGATGATTTTATTATCTCACAATTCACTTTTAATTTCTTCCACCTCATGACTCATGACATATCCTCAAAGGACGTTAGTTACTATATTTGAACTTCAAAATTATAGGTTTACTGTTTTTGATTAAAAAAATTAGTAAACATCTATAATAAGTCAGCTTGATTGATAAAAAACTGAAAAATTGTTGGTCTAACATTAACCACTTCAAAAATAAAGTCAGCTAAGCAAAGCTGTAATCTTACCCTCATGGCATTTGGCTTAGTTTTAAATGCCTTAAAGTGCCATTAATTTATTCTGTTCATCCAAAAACATTTACTGCGCATCCACTATATGCTAGGTGGTGCACTAGGGCCTGGGATTTAAAGGCAAGTAAAACATAACACTGGTATACAGGGTCTCACAGTCTAAAGTAATAGTTGCTTTACTGTTTTTGTTAATTATAAACCACACATTCAAATAAATTTCAAGAGTAGACACAGATGCAGCTTAGATAATAGCCATTTGCCTGTTCACTGCAACAGAATGTTGCTGTATAGGAAGAGCAGAACTCTGAAATTATAGTCAACCATTGGAGTAGAGTAGGTGTTTGGGGTACACAAATAGTTGCGGGTATTGAGAGGAAATTCAGCCTGCCAGGCAAAAATGGTATCTAGAATTTTTGTCAATAAGTAGGCAGACAGTCATTTCCAGAGGGTCCAAAACCGTAATCAGTGAGAATGTGCTGTGAGAGATAATTAAACATCAATAATCTAAGCTGCCCAGGCAGGAAGGCAAGCAGTTACGATTCAAGAAGTATGCCAGCATATCTTGAAGTGAGTATGACATATTTTCAGAGCTGGATTATTGGAGAAAGTTTAATCTGGGGCAGGAAAAATGGGAAGAGTGGAAAGAGTGTTGCTTGTTTCTAGTTCTAAGAACTTTTTAAAGTTAGATACTTAGTAGAAGAGGCAGAAAACTGATTAAGCCAACTGGGGCATACAGATCTTTAAGGGAACTTAAGCTCCGCTAAAGCTGTTTTGAGGGGTAAATTATAACGTAAATGATACACACAAAGTACTTAGAACAATACCTCATATGTAGTGTTTAAAAATTATTAACTGTTATTATTATTATAATATCTATCTACCTGATCTACTAGGTTATCAACAGAAATCTCATGCTAAGTGCGTTCAAAACAGAACACTGGATCCCCCAGACTTGTGTGTACTTCAGTCGTCACCACCTCTGTGTATGACACTATTTTATTGCTATCTAAATTAGATTTTGATTTCTTCCCTATCCACCACATTCAATCCACCAGCAAGTTCATGAAGATTCTGCTTTCAAAATATATCCATATCTCAGCAACTCTCTTGCTATTACCCCAATCCGAGATACTAAGCTATACTACTACCTCTAAACTTGTTTCTTTTTTCACCTCTCGCTCCCTTTCAATTCATTATCACATACAAGTCATAGTAATGGTTTGAAAAGACTCCCTTGTTCAAGTCCTTCAGTGACCTTTCATTGCTTGTAAAATAACACCTAAACACTTTACCATGGCCCACAAGGCCCTGCTTGATTTCAAACCCACTTACCTCTCCAGCACAATATTGTCCCACTTTCCCCTTCATCCACATTGGCTGACTTTTTTCTTCCTCAAAACCGTTTTCTACCCTTTACTGATGCAGGGCTTCTGCCTTGATTATTTTTTGGCGTGGAATGCTGTTCCCTAAATTCTTTGAATAGTTTTATTTATTTATTTATTTATTTATTTATTTATTTATTTATATAATGTCACTCTTTCAACTGTTAATATTATTGAGCGCCATCGACATAAAGATTTATTTTTATATCTGTATCTTTCTATGGCTATATGTGTCCCTATTTCTATATCTATATACTTTCTCAGGAAATTAAACTGTGCTTTATATAGGAGTTATTATCTATTTTGGGAGTCAGTGCAATTATACCTGATTGTTATGGACCCTGAAAGTAGGTAACAAGCATTAACATTTTCTCTTAATAAGTGAAAAAATACTGGAGATATTTAATCAACTGTACATTAAATAATCCATCATTCACAATGAAATTAACAGTGAAATTAACAATGAAATTGTCAGTATAAATAAAAACTGTAAAGAAAAAAAGAGTAAAGGAAAAGAAGTTGATTCAGATGGGATTATGTAGTTGTTTCAGGGTGAGGGTGACAGGCAAAGAGACATCAAGTATAGCTTTGTGGTTTCAAGTCTAGATGACTAGGGCAAACATGACAATCAAAAGGGGGCTTGGGGGCCAGTGCTGGATTTGGAAGGAGGGTGATGGGATCAGTTTGGACATGTTGATTCTGATGTAAAAGTCACACATTCAAGTGGAAATGTTCAGTTTGAGGCATGAAATTAAAGTAGGATGAAAGTTGGAAGTATGAGAATCACACACACAAAATGACATATACAATTTTAAGAAAAAAGTCAGGGGGTGAATTTTCAGTAAAATCTTAATATAGGACGGGCTAAAAAGAGGACAATAAAAATTGGTAAGTGAAGTATTTTAATTAAAACAGGCTTAGAGGGAGAATGAATCAGAAAACTTTGGGGTCATATAGGATAAGGGAGTACGGTTTTCGACAAAGGAATTGATAAAGCATGAAACAAGAAAGTGAGTTAATACTTCAGAAATGTAAAATTTAATATGGAAAGGCATAAAGTTATATTTGGAACCAGACAGACTTGCCCCAATATGTAGACATATTTGGAACCAGACTTGTTGCAGCAAAATGACTATAATTCTGTTTATCAAGTGGCGATAGTAATATCTACGTTTTTGGATTATTGTTGGCATTAGAGGTAATGTAAAGTTTCTGGATATAATTGGTATGCAATAAAATATTACCAATATAATTTTAACGTAGGGAAATGTTTTCAGATTTGTTTAAGACAACCTAAAAGATGAAGATAAGTTATTTTTTTTTACATAAAAATTTAGCAGAAGAGACAGACCAGATAATTTGAAGAGAAATAAGAGTTAACACCATAGGGAGATACTTCCTTCTTCCTCCTTCCTAACAGAAACAAAATTCTCTTCAGATATGTTCCATGAAGTGTATGCTCCTGATGGGAACCTGACTTTCCCCCCATCAGATCTAGGTCTGATTTATCAAAGTCAGAGATCCCCAAACTTCTTGGATACTTTAGTATCTAAATATTTTTTCATGATTTCTCTAGGCACAAATAAATACCTAAGAACTCCTAACACAACTTATCAAACCTGGAATCATCATCACCTTCATTGACTCAGCTGTATTGATTTCAAATAATACAATTTGAAATTGTATTATTACAATACAATTTTATAACAGTAACTGCTGAAAAACCAGCTTCTCATAGGTATGGCATTATTGAAAGGAATGTTGTGGGATCTGTTGAAGTTTTGAATTACCTTGGGCTAATAGTGTGTGTGGAATCCTACAGGTGCTGACTATAACTCTAATTTCTTCAAAAATCTAAAATGCATTACAGCACCCTTGTAAGTTTACTATGGCATTCAAGAAGGCCCTTTCACACAGTTTGGGAAAACTCATGTTTAAATGTATTTATATTCTCTTTGCCAGTGATTGGTTCAGGAATAGATATGTAGTCTATCTTGAGCAGCTACAGCAGGAAGAATGACTGTTTTAAAATGTAGATTTAATTGTTATTCATGTGTGGTGAGCAAATAGATCAGATGCTT
This sequence comes from Mormoops blainvillei, assembly GCA_004026545.1. Lineage (NCBI taxonomy): Eukaryota > Metazoa > Chordata > Mammalia > Chiroptera > Mormoopidae > Mormoops > Mormoops blainvillei. Next base: position 150,394 of record PVJD01001551.1, on the reverse strand, counting down.
GCCATTTAAGAGTTAATTTGTTATTCCACAGATACCAAGAGGAGGGGACACACAGTGCCTTGGGGAACACATGGGGAAAGTACCAGGATTAGTTAGCCTAAGAAGTAAGAAAAAATGTGAGCTCAAGTCTTTACTGTAGTTTCCCTCGTAAGAAGCAGTCAGGGTAGGGTAAGCAGATTTAGAGATTGGCTAGTTTGAAAAATTTTGTTGAGCACTGGGGCATAGGGGCTATCCTTAGTTGTCTAGTACTGGGCCCTGGGGTGATTAGAGCTGAATAATAATGGCACCAAAAGTGAGAGCTGCATATATGAGCGGTTAGAGGTATGGGTTCTAGACTGTTTGTTTTGCATATGAAAAGCACTCTTGCAGGTTAGTCATTAGTTATCTCCAGGAATTGGCTAGCTTCCTCTAGGGGAAGTGATGCTCCAGATGTCAAAGAATCAGAAATACATGGTTATTACAATGACGAGGCATCTGAATGCTTTTTTCCTGGTGTTCTGATACAGCTGTGGCAGTGCTACCCTGTCTCTTCTTTTGGAAATGTAAGGCTTCCAATGAATGCTACCATCTTGCTACCACCCTAAAGATAATGTTGAGACAGGGAGATAGGTGAATATAAGAACATTATAAAACAACAGAGTGGAGTCATTTGTATTTTCTTTACCTTGACCCTTGCTAATATTTGGACTTTTACTTATGTGAACCAATACATTTTCTCATTATTTAAGTCAGTTTATTGTTGCATTTTGTATTTCTTGTTGTTTTTAGATCTCCTATTATTTTCAGCCATGCTGTCCTTACATTTACAAAACCATTCTGTGAAAATCTACAGGAACTATTACCAGAGGGAAAGGGGGTTGGGGAGAGTTAGGAGAAGGTAAAGTGAGGATAAATAGTGATAGCAAGAGACTTGACTTGGGGTGGAGAACATATTGCCAGTGGAAGTGCCGTTCTCTCATGGAATTAAGAGAAAAGCATTTCACAGAGCCATGCTCAAGAGATTGTGATGTGGCAAGAATTTTTTCAGGTGGAAGGCTGCATCTGTGATAAATTTCTGTCTGTTCCACCATGCAGAAAGTCCAACAGTGTTTTCAAGCTAGGCATGGTCCAGAGTCTCTGTACCATATTAAAGCTTCGTCTAGTCCAGTCTTTCTTACCATCTTGTGCTTAGCTTGTATTCCTGGCTATAAATCATTGCTGTAATGTAGTATCCAGGTTTCTGCCTGGAGCCTATGTTTAGAGTCCTGTGGCCATCAACCTCACAGCTGCTAAGGCCACATTGTTATGGAGAGAGAACGTGTGACTATGGGGCAAGCATGGATCACTGAGAGAGAACTCTTCTTTATTCCCTGAGATTATATTATCTCAGTTTTGGGAATGACCAGGAGCTTTGTCAAAATAACAAATCTTCTTTTCAGGCTTTCTCAGATTTCTGATAAGTCCACCCCCTAACCAACTGATCCCTCTCCCAGGTTACAGCGACAGACCTCTATGGTCAAGCATTTCCCCCCATGCCATTTGACTTCTATTGCACATATGCTTACCTCCTCCTGTTATCCCCGACAATATGATCCTGGAGCGGGGGAAGGGAGAGGTGTTAATTCTTTGTGGGGCAATGCTGTGATTTCCAGGAATGTGAGAAGTTGTAACTTTCTGGCAAAGCAAATAGGCTTATGCTCCCTGGTTGACTGTGCTCAACAATGTCCAATTCCCTTTGGTTCATTCTTTATCAATAATTAGCCAACTGTCTATAGTAACATTTTCCCCCTGGAGACATTGAACCTTGTAATCCTATATGGGGAAATGGATGATGGTCTCATCTTCAGCATCAGCTTCCTGATGTCAAGGGACATAGTCCTGCCTATCCCAAGACTCAGAGGTTTTTCTATCTGCTCAAGGGAGAAAGGAACAAAAACGAAGGGGTGTTTTCATGCAGGCAGGAAGGATTTTGCAAAATCCAGGTTAATTCACTGTCCCTGGGAGGAGGCATGCACCATATTTAGAGGATGATAGTGTTGGTTAAGCTGTTATTATTGTATGCTAGAGGTGACAAATTTGAAAAGAAGGTTAAAAGATATAGTCCAAGAATGAGGAGAATTATAGTAACTGAACGTTTGGTGAAAAACTAGGTGATAGAAGGAGGGTTAACTTTGCAATGTCCCATATTAGGTTGGAGGAGTAGCTTCCCTGGATGAAGGTGTGTCACATCTGTGTGAAACCCTCTTGTATAACATACTTAACTCAAATTAGGCTGAGGGGAATATGATAAGATTTTCTCCCTCAAACTTTGCACTTTTTCACTTTTAACCATTTAAACAGAAAAGGGAAAGCCATTACAAGCAAAGTCAATAGACCACCCCATACTTCACCAACTCAACCATCTAGTCCTGACAACAAATAATTCCAGTCCCCCTGTTGAGTCTCATTTCAGAAGGCAGTGAATAAGATGGAATTCTAAAGTGAGGCCTATGCTGTGTAAACCAGCAAACAAGTAAATAAGGTTGTATATGTATACCTAAGAAAATAGAAGGAAGAACACAAAGGGTAATGACTGTAGGAAATCATAAAACTAGTTTCTGAGTTTGTAAGGCCATTAGTTTAGAAGACCTCCAAATGCAAGGCTTTATTTGGAATAAAATTAAGCAATGATAATTTGATACATTGTCTTTGTTTGCCATTTAACATCTCTGGTGATAATTCCTAGCTCAAAAATTGGAGGAAAAATGAAACATTAGCTTGGAGTGTTGAAGACAACTAGAATAATTCAAAAACCAGCACAGTTTACAAGTGAAAATAAAACTTTGAGGAGAGTTAATTGCACTAGAGTCCACTATCCACAAATAGGCATTGTGATTTCCATTGAAACACAATATCATTTCCTAAAATAACCCTTATTTTTGTCAAAGAGCCTGCATTATGCCCAGTCTTAATTGGGCCTGATTATTTTCATAAACACAAGAAGATATCAATTAATCACATATATTATTAAATCTTCTTTGCTGGACTCTGTAAGAAATCTTCAGACTGAGCTTTAGTGAGCCTCTCAGGGCACAGAAGCCAAGCCACACTGTTACCATAAGGCTTTGCCTGCAATATGTTTGACTAAATTCCTCAAGTTCTTGAGGTCCCTCCAAAATGTCTTGAGGTTCCTTTCTTGCTCTCTCTAAGGAGAGCAACTTTTGTTCCTTACTACAAACCACATGACCTAGCCAAGTACCAGGCCATTTATGCAGTGGGCTCCAATTACCTTACGAAGTCAATCTTAATTCCTCAAGGTTTTCTGGTGACATCCAGAGTCCAGGCATGTCTGTCTCAGACATGACATTCCAGTCAAAGTCTTGGTTAATAAAACCACAACTGGAAACTAGTCTTACTGAGTTTATGCAAAGAACATATTATCATGTCTCATTCATTAAGCATTGACAAATTCAGGAGGGATTAAGTTGAGGAAAAATGTAAGGCAAAATGAAAATCCTTGTCCTTTTAGAAGAGTGAAAAGGATCAAACTCCAACTATGCATTAGATAGCTAAAAGTAGGTAATTAGTTTCCCTTGATTGAAAAAACACAGTTTAAAACTTCTGGAAACATAGGCTTCACCCCTCATAATTATGGATATTGTTAGGTGAAGAACTAGATCACACCCTTCAGTTTGTCATCCCTCTAGTCAAATTACAACAGACAGTTTAGGACCTATGGATAAAGACACTGCCTCCAAGTGCATCAGCTCAACTATGTGAGCTTGGGTCCCCTGTTTTTATTAAGACCAGGAAGGGGGAATCACTGGAAACATGGCAAGCCCCAAATTGGAAGGGACCATATACAGTCATTCTTTCAAATCCCATGGCAGTCAAAGTTCCTGGAATAGCTACTTGGATTCATCATTACAGGGTAAAAACTTATTATTCAACAGACCAAGAGGTGGAGGATAAAAGGGATAGCTGAATTTGTGAACCTGTTGAAGACTTAAAGCTGCTGCCCAGGAAACAAGATAAGCAATGATTGATAATGAAGCCTTAAAATCACCTTTGTTTTGGTTGGTTACTCTCTTTGGGATTTTCTTTATAATACTAAATTTTACATTAGGTCTTCCTTACTTTCTTCTGGATGGAATCACTTCCTTTATAAACCTTGAAACAATGATATGACTCTTGAGCAAGATCATACCCAGGGCTATCTTCTTCTTATTCTACCTTAAACTGATATTGCTAATCAATACCTCTCCCTTTATTAAGCGTCTACAGACATCAGTTAACCTACTGGCTAACACTACCTACAACCACTCTTGTTGGATATGTCTGAAGGATCTAGACCAATCTGGGGAGAGATTGCCAGCTTCTTTACAACTCTGGGCCCAACTTCTCTGGACACCAAGACTTGTTTGTATCCCCTAACAAAGAGGACCTCACTCACCCTGTTATATGACCTATTAATACTGGGGTCAAGCTCAGAATTCAAGCCCCCCTCTGCCTTTAATTCTCTAGATTTGATCATGGGTAACTTGTACAGTGTCTAAGTAACACATCTTGCAAATTTACTGTTCAAATACATTTCATTAACTGAACAAACAGCCACTTATTTGACCCTACCCCATACTTCATCTGCCTCACACCTCCACCAAATATATCTCAGAGGCATTCATACTCTGGAGGATTCTGCCTGGAAAGAACCCTACATTGCCCCCACCTGGCCTTAATGGCCAGCTCCTACTCAGAAACCAAGGAATAAGTGACTGCTCCCTCAATCATAATAGCTGTCAAGGAAATGCTTTCATTGATACTACCCAACATATTATGTTTTGTGAGGATAAAGCCAACAATACTTCACACAATAACACCCCTTGCTTTAGCCTCCACAGAAGCAGCTTTTGCCAACATATATTCCTGGAAAGATAACCATGGAAACAATCACAGCAGCCTTCACCTCTATTATTTGTCATGATGCCTTCCCCTTCAAGGGGAATTAATGTCTGTGAAGAATCTGCATATAGATTCCTTCCCACCAACTGGACAGGACTTTGTAACCTAGGGTAAGTTTTACCCACTACATCTGTTGTAGTTGGTATGGCTCCTATACCCATCCCCTTGAGTACCACTAACAGGGCCTTTAAGATGGAAGGGCCCCTAAATCCCATTTTAATAGGAACCAGCTCACTTGCAGGAGTGGCAGGAGTTGTCCCTGGAACTACTGGAACCATTTCTGCAAATAATATTTATGCCAACTTCTGTTTAGAAATGACCCAACTCAACACCTAACCTTGGCTTCCCTTCTTACCATTTAGGCTCAAATTAATTTCTTAGCAGCTGTAGTTCTTCAAAACTGGCAGGGACTAGATATGCTAGCTGCTGCTCAAGGAGGCATCTGTATCATGCTCCAGGAAGGATGGTCTTTTGGGGTCAAAAAAACAGGACAAGTTCAGAATCACATTCACGACTTTTTAGAGAAGGCCAGGTAGCCACAGGCCAGACTGAGCAGAGGTGGAATTCCTGGTGCAGCTTCTGGTCATGGAAATTTTGGATACCATCCCTCCTGGGTCCTCTGGCTTTCTTACTTCTCTTACTCCTTTTTGGACCTTGTATTCTTAATATCCTTGTCTATCCTGTGTTTGCAACAATTAGCTTGCAAATGCCCATTTGATCAGAATATTTAAGCATACCTCTTAACCCCTTAGATCAGGCTGCTGACAAACTCCATACAAAACCCTAACTCTTAACTGCCCAGAGAAAGAACAAGTTACACCATCCCAGAACCAGCTCTATGACCCTAATCAGCATAAGGTAGATATGGAAAACTGACCTTTAACCTTCAGCACCTCAACAGCTTTTAGATAGTATCACTTGATGGGGAAAATACAGGCAGGAGGAATAGCAAACCAAAGCAAGAAGGCGGAGAAAGACATGCTCACACATTAACTCAGCAACCCTGAGCCCAGTCAGATCATTAACTGATGTCTCATCTGTTAACCTGGCATTTCTGAACCTGGTCAGATCATTAAATCCTTTCTCACTCATTAACCCAGTATTTCCAAGCCTTGTCAGATAGATTGCCAGATGTTCTAAAGGTCACAAGAAAGACCACATACAGGCAGGAGAGGAGCCTTTATTTTTTTCCACTATTTGGAAAAGGAAGCCTTAGAAGCTGTATGTTACTCCACAAGACCCAGAGAAAAGAGGAGGAGGGAGAGCCTGCAGGCTGGGTGCAAGCATAAAATCCCTAAAACCCCAATGGTTGGGACATTCACACTGGCTGGGTGCCCATTTTCATCTTCTTTCTCAAATGTATTTCATAAATAAACTTGCTACCTCATTTCCACTATACACTTTGTCTCTTGCCTCAATTTACCTTTCCTGAGTGAGATAAGGACCAAGGAGGAAGAGATCCTTAACTTGGGTCTCCCCAGTAATAATTAGACTATAGAGTGTGTGTTTCAGTCCAAAAACTAGTTATTAATGGCAGTTCTCAAAACCAGTATTGGATCCATAATAAGACACTGCCTTACTCCACGTCTCAAGAGAAAATAGCTACAATCTGTGTCAAGAACCTCCCATTTGTTCACTTTAAAAAACTGAGGTATTACGGTGGAACTGGCACTGAAGCCTGCATGCTCTAGGCTTTGTGGATTCTTCTCTTCCACAGGGTTTCACCATTTCTATCATGTGACTATGCCTGAAAGTGCTTTCTGGTAATGTGACACCTCTGTGAAAGGAACCCTGGAGCATTATTCAGGTTGATTAAGTTTTAAAGGAGTGGGGCAAAATAAATAAAAACCACAAGCTTATTTATGATCTAGCTCATGTCGTAAACATTTAAACAGTGATCAGATTAGGGGGCCCCAAGACCCCTGCAACCCAAGGTTAGGTGATTTCCTGGGAGAACTCACAGGATTCATTATATACTTTATCCATTGCTATCTTTTTTTACAGCATAAGAAGAGAAAGTAAATTTAGCCAAAGAAAAAGTTGCTTGAGAGGAAGTTTGGAGAAACCTAGGCGTAATTCCCAAATCCTCTCCCAGTGGAGTCACAAAGGATGTGCTTAATTACCCTAGGAAAGAGTTATGAGGACACGTGAAATGTTGTCTGCAGGGAAGCTCATTATAAATTCAGATTCTAAGGTTTTTACTGAGTATTAGCCAATTAGATAGGTTTTGCCTGACATTCTAGACTGCCAAAAGGAAAACATGTATTTAGCATAAATCATATTTTTATACAATCAATTTAGGCACAGTGACCACTCTGTCACTTAGGGTGGTGAGAATTCCCTTAAAATATGTTCCCAGCTGTCAGTTGAGGATCAACCTGGCAAACAGATCTTTCTGAAAATAAAAGTCTTAGGCTTGCCCTATGAACACTTTCTTCACAGTGCCAAGTAGAAATTTGGAACCAAAGCTCTATCCAGTGTATACTTGGTCAATACCCTTATCTATAGAGCACGTTGATTGGTGTCAACATGCACTTGAACTTTTTTTTTTGTTTTAGCCATCTGCAGCTAATTCAAGAATAAATAAATCTATTTAAAAGGAAAATATGGGATATGGGAGATTAAGATAAATGTATGCCTATCAAATCCTTGAATAAGTCTATTCAACTCCTTTTTATAGAGTGCCTACTATGTGTTAGGCATGTTCTTGAGCAAGAGGAAAACAAATCTATGCCTCCGAGACCTCATACTATGGTGAAGGAAGACAGGCAAATACAAATAAATAAATAAAGTGATAATTACTAAGAATACAAATAATAAGAGAAAAATGATGGGGAACTGTAAGATGGTAGGGAGTAAATTTTTAAATAATTTATTTTGGGAAGAACTTGCTAATAGGTGGTATTAAACAAAGACTTGAACAATGTAAGAGAGTAAGCCATACAGATATACAGAGGAAAATATTTCATATACAAGGGACCACAAATGCAAATGCAAAGGTTTTGAGGCATGGGTGTACCACATGTCTTCAAAAAAGGACAAACAGGCAGTATAAATTAAGTGGAGTTGACCACAGTAATAAATAATGAAAAAGCCAAAAGGTATGGAGACATGGAAGTAATTGTAAGGACTTTGGCTTTTACCTTGAGTAAGATGGGAGGTGAATAGAGGGTTCTGAATAGAGACAAACACTGACAGTAGGACCGCAGACAGAGGCAGGTGGAGGAGGTGTCTGCTGTACCTTCAGTGAATGTTTGACCCACCTCCGGACCCTATGCTGACAAAAAACCAGGCTTGCAGAGCAACAAGGCCACCCCTAAACACAGCCAAGCATAAAGGAGACAGCCACACTTTGTTGGTCAATCATAGCTTCAAACAAGCTGCGTAGAGCTAGGTGTGGACAGTATTTGATATTGGCTTACACCACCTTCACACAACAGCAGAGTTGTATCCAGAGAGAGAACCCATCAGACAAACACTAAACTCTACTGAAGCAAAACCTGTTTTGTTCTTTTTCATTATTTTTTCTTTCACATAGCTTTTTACCTTTTTTAGTTTTCTACAATTTTTTTCTTTTTTTTCCTCTATTTTTCTTTAAATCTCATATTTTACTCTTCTCTCTTCTTACTCCGTTTTGTGTTCTTTATCTTATTTTTTTTACATTTTATTTTTTCCATTCTTTAATCTTTTGTGGTGATTCCCTCTTTCTATTCCTTACTCTTATTGTTTCTCCTCACTCTATCTTCTCATAATCATTTTTCTTTCTTTTGGTTATTTTATATTCTTTTCTTCTTATAATATTATTATTCTCTTTCCAACTTTGTTATTCCTTGATCTCATGTCCTTGATTTTGCAGATGTTGTTGAGGAGTGTTTTTGTTTATGTGGGTTTTGTTTTCTGTGCTGTGTTGTTTTGTTCTGTCAGCACCTGTACAACAGTGTACAAGATGTGGTGAGGGCTGAGCCTCTCAGTCAGCCAGCAGAGGGGAGAATGCACCAATGAATGCTCCACCAACAATCAAGACCCAAATATAACAGGAGAGCCCACATAAGCAGCATAAGTGGCATTTTAGAATATTCAGATAAGGAGATCAAGGAAATTGCACCACTGAGTCCCACAGGACATCTATCACATAAGATAAACACATGAAGACAGGGAGTCAAAGTATTTCTATCTAATATGAAGAAACAAATAAAAAGAGTCAGCTAAAATGGAAAGACAAAGAAAAAAACTCCAAACAAAGGGAAAGGTGGAATCCCCAGGAAAAAAAGGTAAATGAAATTGAGGAAAGAGATTAATAAGACATAGAGTTCAAAGTAATGGTTATAAGGATAATCAAGGAAATTAGTGTAGCCTACAAGGAACTTAGTAGGAACTACATCAGCATGAAAAGGCATAAAAACCTTGAATAAGAACCAGCTGAGGGGACTTCTGGCCAAGATGGAGGTGTAGGTAGATACATTTTGTCTCCTTGTACAACCAAAAGAAGGACAGCAACAAATTTAAAAACAAAAAGTAACCAGAACTGCCAGAAAATCAAAATGTATGGAAGTCCAACAACCAAGGAGTTAAAGAAGAAACATTCATCCAGACTGGTAGGAGGGGCAGAGATGGGAAGCCAGGGCAGAGAGGATGTGGCAAGGCAGCGGCTGGTGGACTGTGGTGGGTAAGGCAGTGGCTGGCAGATCGGGTGGTCCCACATTTATGTGCAGATAAACTGGGAGGAACAACTGGGGAGTGAGAGAGGCCATGCAACCCAGGGTTCTGATGCAGGAAAAGAAAGCCTCAAAACCTCTACCAGTAAAAACGTGTGAGGGTTGTGGAAGCAGGAAATGGCCAGTCTCGCAGGAGAGCTCGTTTGAGAGACCCACAGGGTCCTAGAATGTACACAAAGCCACCCACCTGGCAATCAGCACCAGAAGGACCTGATTTGTTTGTGGGTTATGGGGGAAGTGACTGAAAGCTGGCCAACAGCCAAGCAAACGGCACTCTTCCCTCTCTGCCCCCCCTCCCCCACATACAGCACCACAAGGCAATGACGTGGGTTGTCCCGCCTTCGGGAATACCTAAGTCTCTGCCTCTCACAACATAATAGGCACTTCAAGACAAAAAAAAAAAAAAAAAAAGACCAAGAAAAACAGATCAAAGCTCCAAAAATAAAACTAAGCAATGAAGAGATAGCCAACCTAATAGATGCAGAGTTCTAAACACTGGTAATCTGGATGCTTACAGAATTGGTGGCGCATGTTCACAATATGGAGGAAAAAAGGAAGGATATGCAAAGTGAAATAAAGAAAAATATACAAGGAACCATCAGTGAAGGAAAGGAAACCAGGACTCAAATCAATGACTTGGAGCAGAAAGAAGAAAGAAACATTCAAGCAGAACAGAATGAAGAAACAAGAATTCAAAAAAAAAAAATAAATAAGGAGAGGCTGAGGAACCTCTGAGACAACTTTAAACGTTCCAACATCCGAGTCATATGGGTGCCCGAAGAGGAGGAGCAGGACATTGAAAACTTATTGAATAAATAATGAAGGAGAACTTCCCCAATCTGGCAAAGGCAATAGACTTCTAGGAAGACCAGGAAATTCAGAGAGTCCCAAAGAAGTTGGACCCAAGGAAGCACTCATGAAGACACATCATCATTACATTACCCAAGACTAAAGATAAGGAGAGAATCTTAAAAACAGCAAGAGAAAAGGAGACAGTTACCTACAAAGGAGTTCCCATAAGACTATCAGCTGATTTCTCCAAAGAAATCTTACAGTCAAGAAGGGACTGGAAAGAAGTATTCCAAGTCATGACCTACATCCAAGAATACTCTATCCGGCAAAGCTATCACTTAGAATGGAAGGGCAGATAAAATACTTCCCGATAAAGTAAAGTTAAAGGAGTTCATCATCACCAAGCCCTTATTATATGAAATGTTAAAGGGACTTATCTAAGAAAAAGAAGAAGATCAAAACTATGAACAGTAAAATGACAACAAACTCACAACTATCAACAAATGAACCTAAAAAACAAAAACAAAAACTAACTAATCAAACTGCTAGAACAGAAGCAGAATCACAGAAATAGAGATCACATGGAGGGTTATCAGTGGGGAGGAAGAGGGAGGAGAATGGGGAAAAGGTACAGGGAATAAGAAGTATAAATGGCAGGTACAAAATAGACAAGGGGATGTTAAGAATAGTATAGGAAATGGAGAAGCCAAAGAACTTATATGTATTACCCATGGACATGAACTAAGGGGGGAATGCTGGTGGGAGGGGGTGTGCAGGGCAGAGGGGAATAAAGGGGAGAAAAAATGGGACAACTGTAATAGCATAACCAATAAAATATATTTTAAAAAAGAACTAGTTGAAAATGAAGAATGCAATATCTAAAACGAAGAATACACTAGAAGGAATTCAAAGCAGACTAGATGAAACAGAGGATCAAATCAGTAATTTGGAAGAGAGGGTAGAAAAAAAAAACACCTGATCAGAGCAAAAAATAGAAAAAGACACAAAAAGAACAAAAATAGTTTATGGGAACTTTGGGACAACATGAAACATCTGCATCAAGGGATACCAGAAGGAGAAGAAAGAGAGAAAGAGATAGAAAACCTGTTTGAAGAATAATGACAGAGAACTTACCTAAGTTGATTCAGGAAAAAGTCACACAAGTTCAGGAGCACAGAGAGTCCCACTCCTGAGGCACCCAAAGAGACCCACATAAATCACATCATAAATACAAAGGACAAAGAAAGAATCTTTAAGACAGCAAAACAGAAACAGTCAATTATATTCAAGGGAGCTCAGATAAAACTATCAGAAAACTTGTCAACAGGCACTGCAGGCCAGGAGGTTTGGCATGAAATATTCAAAGTAATGAAAATCAAGGATATGCAACCAAACTACTCTATCCAGCAAAGCTCTCATTTAAAATAGGAGGTGAAATAAAGAGACTCCCGGACCAAAAAAAAAAAAAAAAATAGAAAAAGAAAAAAAAGATTAAAGGAGTTCATTAACACCAAATGAACAATACAAGAGATGTTAAGAAATTGCTGTAAGAAAAAGAGTAAAAGAGAGAGAACATAGGTATAAAGGAATATAATGACAATGAATAAATATTGGGTTGGCCAAACAGTTTATTTAATTTTTTCTGTATGGTGGCTCTAGTAGATCTTAGTTGTCTTTAACTTCATTCAAAATAATTTTGTTAAACTGTATTATGACAGCAGTCATATCAGTGTGCATTTTAAAAAGTTATCAAAATTTTAAAAACTTATCAAATTGGTGAATCTTTGTGCAGCCAATTTAATATTGAAGATGCAAGAAGATATGCAACATTTTTGGTATATTATACTCTATTATTTCAAGGATGTAAAAATTCAAATGAAACTCAAAAAAAGATTTGTGTGATGTATGAACAAAGTGCTGTGACTGATCAAACAGGTCATAAATGGTTTGCAAATTTTCTTGGTACTATTGATATTTTTGCCAAATAAATCTTTGCTGAGGGGCTGTCTTATGTATTGGAGATGTTTGGCAGCACTCCTGGGCTCTGTCCACTAGAAGCCAATAGCAGGAGATTGTTGACATACTCAGAATAGTCAAATAAATACAATTATTGGGGAAAATTTAAAAATTTACTTTTATTATACAGAAAAACTAAACAAACATTTTGGTCAACCCAATACCTATCAATAATAACCTTAAATGTAAATGGGTTACATGCTTCAATCAAGAGCCATATGGATAACAATGGATAAGAAATCATGACCCATGTACATGATGTCTACCCACCTCAGAGATCCATGTCAGAACTAAAGATATACACAGGCTAAAATTAAAGGAATGGAAAAAATATTCCATTGAAATGGAGGTGAAAGGAAGGCTGGGGTAGCAATACTTATGTCTGGCAAAATAGACTTCAAAACAAAGACCACATAAAGAGGCCAAAAGGGTCCCTACATAATGCCAAAGGGATCAATCCAGTAAGAAAATATAAGCCCTATAAACATATATGTGGACAATACTGGAGCACCTATATGTATAAAGAAAGCTTTGCTGGACTTTAAGGAAGAGATCTACAGCAATACAGTCATAGTAGGGCACTTTAACATCCTGCTCACACCACTGGACAGATCTTCCAGACCAAATAAATAAATAACAAGAAAACAGCAATCTTAAATGACACAATAGGTTGTATACATTTAAATGATATTTACAGAACATTTAATCACAGAGCATCAGAATACACATTCTTTTCCAGTGCCCACGGATCATTCTCAAATAAAGGCCACATATTAGGACAGAATATGTTTTAACAAATTCAAGAATATTTAAATCATATCAAGAATTATTTTTTGTTTTTTTTATGGAGGTGGGGCACTGCTTATTTCATTTATTTATTTTTAAATATTTTGTTAATATGATATATTCCACTGTTTTTATTCCATTCTGTTTTCTTTTACTTTTTTCATCTTGGAAAATTTAATTTTTTTTACCTTATTTTATTGATTATGCTATTACACCTGTGCCATTTTTTTCTCCCCCACACCACTTAGTTCATGTTCATGGATGGTACATATCAATTCTTTGGCTTCTCAATTTCCTATACTATTCTTAAACTTCCCAGTCTATTTTTTTTGGTCAACATTTTCCCACCACCACTTTCCCAGCCCCACCCATCTCCACCTCCCACCCTCAATCCTACCCCCATTTAGCTTTAAAAATGGGTCATTTATGCATGTTCCTTGATGATCCTTCCCCTCATTTTCTCTTGTTATCTCCCTCCCTCCGCCCCTCTGGTTACTGTCAGATTGCTTTTTATTTCAGTGTTGCTGGTTGTATTTTGCTTGTTTATTCTGTTGATCAGGTTCCACTTATAGGTGAGATCATATGGTATCTGTCTTTCATGGCCTGGCTTACTTCACTTAGCATAATGCTCTCCAGTTCCATCCATGGTGTCATGAAGGGAAGGAGCTCCTTCTTTCTTTCTGCTCCATAGTATTCCATTGTGTAAATGTACCATAGTATTTTGATCCAATCATTTACTGTTGGGCACTAAGGTTGTTTCCAATTCATGGCTACTGTTAATTGTGCTCCTATGAATGTTGGGGTGCATAGGTTCTTTGGAATTAGGTTCTCAGAATTCTTAGGGTATAATCCCAGAAGTGGAATTGCTGGGCCAAAAGGCAGTACTATTTTTGGTTTTTGACAAAATTCAAACTGTTTTCCTCAGTGGCTGCACCAGTCTGCATTTCCACCAACAGTGTATTAGGGTTACCATTTCTCCACATCATTGCCACCCTTGATGTTTATTGATTGATTTATTATGGCCATTCTACTTTGTGTGAAGTGGTATTTTATTGTGGTTTTAACTTTTGTCTCTCTGATGGCGAGTGATGTGGAGCATCCTTTCATATGTCTCTGGGCCCTGTGCATTATCCTCCTTGGGAAAGTGTCTGTTCAGGTCCTTTGCCTATTTTTTAATTGGATTGTTTGTCTTCCTGGAGTGGAGTCGTGTGAGTTCTTTACATATTTTGGAGATCAGACCCCTTTCCAGGGGATCATTATTAGATATATTTTCCCATATGGTTGGGCCTCTTTTCATTTTGCTGATGTTTTCTTTAGCCATGCAGGAGCTTCTTATTTGGAGGAACTCCCATTTGTTTATTCTTTATGTCTCTTGTTCTAGGGGACATATAGGTGAAAATATTGCTGTGTGGAATGTCTGAGATTCTCCTGCCTGTGTTCTCCTCTAGTACTTTTATGGTGTCACTACTTACATTTAAGTGTTTTATCCATCTTCGGTTTATTTTTGTGTGTGGTGTAAGTTGGTGGTCAAATTTCATTTTTTTGCATGTAGCTGTCCAGATCTCCCAACACAATTTGTGGCAGAAGCTATTTTTACTCCACTTTATGCTTCTGTCCACTTTGTTGAATATTAATTAACCATAGAGACATGGGTTTATTTCTGGACCCTCTATTCTGTTCCATTGATCTATGTGTCTGTTCTTATGGCACTGCCAGACTGTTTTGATTATAGTGGCCTTATAATGTAGTTTGATGTCAGGTATTGTGATCTCTCCTGCTTTGTTCTTCTTTCTCAGAGTTGCTGCTATTCTGGGTTGTTTGTGATTCCATATACATTTTTGAAATGTTTGTTCTGTATCTGTGAAATATGCCATTGGTATTTTAAAAGAGATTTCACTGAATCTATAAATTTCTTTGGGGAGTATGGACTTTTCAATGATGTTAATTCTTCCAATCCATGAACATGGTATATGCTTCCATTTATTTGTGTCTTCCTTAATTTCTTTCTTCAGTGTTGTGTAGTTTTCTGAGTTCAGGTCTTTTACCTCCTTGGTTACGTTTATTCCTAAGTACTTCATTTTTCTTGCTGCTATAGCAAATAGGATTTTCCCCCTGATTTCTGATTCTGATATTTCATCGTTGATGTACAAAAGAACCATCAAAGTCTGAACGTTGACTTTGTATACTGTTTGCAAATTCACTTATTAGGTCAAGTAGTTTTTTGGTGATGTCTTAGGGTTTTCTATGTACTCTATCATGTCATCTGCAAACAATACAATTTTACTTCCTCCTTTCCAATTTGATGCCTTTTATTTCTTTTTCTTGTCTGATGGCTGTGGCTAGGACTTCTAATACTATGTGGAAAAGAAGTGGTGAAAGCAGACACCCTTGTCTTGTTCCTGATCTTAGTGGGAAAGATTTTAGTTTTTGCACATTCAATATAATGTTGGACATAGGTTTCTCATATATAACCTTTGTTATGTTGAGGTATGCCCCCTTTATTCCCACTTTGCTCAGTGCTTTTATCATAAATGGGTGCTATAGCTTATTAAAGGCTTTTTCCAAATCTATTGATATGATCATGTGATTTTTGTCCTTCATTTTGTTTATGTGATGTATTACATTTATTGATTTGCAAATATTGTACCATCTATGCACCCTGGGGTGAATCCAACTTGATCATGGTGTATGATCTTTATAATGTATTGCTGTATACATTTTCCCAATATTTTGTTGAGGATTTTAGCATCTATGTGCATCAGCAATATTGACCTGTAGTTTTCTTTCCTTTAAAGAAAACTAGTGGTGTCTTTATCTGGTTTTTTGTTTAGGATGATACTGACCTCATAAAAAGAGTTTGGGAGTGTTCCCTCTTCTTGGATTTTTGGGAACAGTCTGAGTACAGGGGTTAGCTCTTCCTGAAATGTTTTGTAAAATTCTCCTGTGAAACCATCCTGTCCAGGGCTTTTGTGTGCCTGGAGTTTTTTGATTACTGCTTCAATTTCACCAGCTGTATTCGCTCTGTTCAGGTTTTCTGCTTCTTCATTCTGTTTTGGAAGATTATATTTTCTAAATATTTGTTCATTTCACCCAGGTTTTCAAAGTTCTTGGCCAATAATTGTTCCTGGTAATTTCTTAAAATCCTGTGTATTTCTGTGGTATCGGTTGTAATTTCTCCTCTTTCATTTCTGATTTTATTTATTTGCATCCTCTCTCTTTTATTCTTGATTAGTCTGCTTAAAGGCTTGTTGATTTTGTTTATCTTTTGAAAGAACCAACTCCTGGATTTATTGATCCTTAGAATTGTACTTTTAGTCTCTAGGTTATTAAATTCTCCTCTGATGTTGATTATTTCCTTCCTTCTGCTCACTCTGGGCTTTGTTGTTTTCCTCCAGTTCTTGTAGATGTAGGGCTAGATTATTTATTTGAAATGTTTCTATCTTTTTTAGGTAGACCTGTACTGCCATGAACTTTCCTCTCTGGACTGCCTGTGCTGTTTCTCATAGATTTTGGACTGTTGTATGTTCATTTTCATTTGTTCCCAGAAACTTTTTGTTTTCTTCTATGATCTCATTATTGACCCACTCATTGTTGAATAGCATGTTTTTCAGTCTCCACTAGTTTGAACAATTTTGAAATTTTTCCTTGAGGTTGGTTTTTTGTTTTAAGCCCTTGTTGCATGAGAAAATGTTTGATATGATTTCAGTTTTCTTAAATTTGTTGAGGCTTGTTTTTTGTCCTATCATGTGTTCTGTCTTTCCAAATATTCCATGTGCATTTGCAAAGAGTGTGTATTTTCTTCTTTGGGATGAAAGGTTCTGTATATATCAGTTAAGTCCATTTGATCTAATGCATCTTTCAGTTCCACAATATCTTTGTTGATATTTTGTTTGGATGTTCTATCCATTGTTGACAGTGGGATATTAAAATCCCCTACTATAAGTGTGTTGCTTTCTGTATCTTTTTTGAGTCCTCTAGTATTTTCCTGTTATATTTGGGTGCTCCTGTGTTCTGTGTATATAGGTTTAGAATGTTCATGTCTTTTTAAAGAAATCTTCCTTTGAGTATTATGAAATGTCCTTCTGTTCCTCTTTTTTGGCCTTTTAGTTGAAGTCTATTTTGTATGATATAAGTATTGCTACCCTGGCTTTTTTCCCTGTCCATTTGCTTGGAATATTTTTTTCCAACCCTTTACTTTCAGTCTGTGTAGGTCTTTTGTTCTGAGGTGGTGTTTTGCAGGGAGCAGATGGGCGGGTCCTATTTTCTTATCCATTCAGCTACACTATGTCTTTTAATTGGAGAATTTTAATCCATTTACATTTAAAGTTATTATTGATAGATATTTATTCATTTTCCCTTTGTATTGTGTTCCCCCTCACTCTTTTTCTTTATGTTCTTAAAACAGTCTATTTAGCATATATTGCAATGCTGGTTTGTTAGAAGTATTATCTTTGATCCTTCTTTTCTCTGGGAATCTCCTTATTTCACTTTCCATTTTAATGGAGAACCTTGCTGGGTAGAGTATTCTTGGTTGTAGGCCTTTGGTTTTCATAATTTCCAATACTTCTTGCCATTCCCTTCTGTCTTGTAGTGTTTTTTTTGAGAAATAAATGCTAACCTTTTCAGGGCTCCCTTGTATGTTACTTCCTGTTTCTCCATTGCTGCCTTTAAGATTCTCTCTATGTCCTTAATATCTGCCATTTTAATTATGATGTGTCTTGGAGTGGGTTTCTTGGCTTCCTCTTGATTGGGACCCTCTCTGCTTCCTGGACTTGTGTGGCTTTCTTTCTCCTCCAATTAGAAAAGTTTTCCATCATTATTTTTTCAAACAGTTTTTATATCCTTTGCCCCTCTTCTTCTCCTTCTCATATTCCTGTTATACAAATCTTATTATATTTCATGTTGTCCTGCATTTTCCTTTACCCCCCTTTGTTCTGTTTGAGTCTTTTTGCTTTTTTTGCTGTTTCTGAGAGTTCCTTTGTACCATGTCCTCCAGCTCTCCAATTTGATCCTCTGCTTCATCTCACCTGTTTTTATTCCTTCTACTATGTTCTATAATTCAGAAATTGTATTATTCATTTCCTCTTGGTTCTTGTTGATAGTTTCTGTGTCCTTTTTTTATGCTGGTATAATTTGCTGCAAGTTCCTTGTAGTTTCCCTGTAGTTTTGTTATTCTCACTGAACTCACAGAGATCGTTGAGCTTCCTTATAACCATTGTTTTCAACTCAATAGCTGATTGTTTACTTCCCTGTATTTCATTTAGTAGTCTTTCTGA
Organism: Mormoops blainvillei; assembly: GCA_004026545.1. NCBI lineage: Eukaryota > Metazoa > Chordata > Mammalia > Chiroptera > Mormoopidae > Mormoops > Mormoops blainvillei. The sequence goes on along the minus strand of PVJD01001551.1, from coordinate 131,892 downwards.
GGATTCCTCCTTTCCTTTTAGTTGGGAGTTTTTTCTTTGTCTTCCTATTATTTGTCTGCCTGAACAAAACCATAAAGCCTAGGAAACAAACTAATGACCACAAAAATAACTCCCCTTTGCAATCCCACTATCAACAACAAATGAACCTGTATTAATAAGTCTGTAAAGACATTCAGACTGCCCCGCCTGGTGTAACTCAGTGGATTGAGCATTTGCCTGCGAATGAAAGGGTCGCTGGTTCGATTCCCCAGTCAGGGCACATACCTGCATTGTGTGCCAGTTCCCCAGCGGGGGATCTGCAAGAGGCAACCATGCATTGATGTTTCTCTCCCTCTCTTTCTGCCTCCCTTCCCATCTGCCTAAAAATAAAATCTTTAAAAAAAAAGACATTCAGACTATTATAAAAAAGGAGAGAAATAAACTGTAGTATAAAATCTAGTGACTTAATATATACCAACTTGAAGGACAAGAAATGAATGTTAAAAAGCTATGTAGTAAAGGAACTATCACAAGGCATGGAAAAGACCACAGTGGATTTGTGTCTAATATTTACGGCTGCTTTTTCTTTCTGGATCTGCCTCTGGTTTTATCTAATATTGACCCTGTCTTTCCTTAGTCGGGCTGTTGGAGACTTCCAGGGATTTACGGTCTGTGGTTGTCTCCTTCAGTTGTTAATCTAGTCACTCTGCACTCAGCAGTCAGGCTTAAGCACAGCATGGCAGGGCAGAGCCACTCCTGGGGGTGGAGCTATTATTTCCCCTCAGGTCCCTACTGCTTAGGGAGGAGTGGTCTGCCTGAGCTTGACGGCAGCTGCTGTGTGGGGGATCTCTGTGGGAACAGGGATTCCCACATCTGTTCTGTCAATTCTCTCCCCAAAGCCTCTGTCCCTAGTCTCTCCTCAAGCTTCTCTAGTCTATTATTCCTCCCCTTTGCCAGGGATCTATTCTCTGTGGCTACCACTCTGAAATTAGCATTCAGGCTTAAGCATCACAGGGCCAGGGCAGAGTCCCTCATGGGGGCAGGGTTATTGTTTTCTCTAAGTTTGCCACTGCTTTGGGTAGTAGCCTGCCTGAGCAAGATAGCTGCTGCCACATGGAGGATGACTAAGCACCAGGATCCCAGCAGCGACTCTCTCTGTTCTCTCCCCAAGGCCTCTGTCTCCAGTCTCTCCTCAGGCATCTGTAGCCCACTCTGCCCTTGCCTTTGCCAGAGCCCAGGGTAAGTGATTACAAATGAAAATTTATGAGTTAGTCCTTTAAACAGCTCTTTCAGTCTCCAGTCACCCATCTCTGGCAGAGAGTGACCTTGCTGCTTTTTGCAACTGGCTATTCTCTGTGTACTTTTTGAGCTCTGGTACTCTAGGCTGGGGATCCCTGCTTATGGTTTAGAACCCCTGCTCTTCTCAGGGGGATTCAACTTGCTGCTTAAATATCCCTCTGACGCTGCCGTCTGAAGGTGCCCAGCCGGCCTTCTTGCAACCCCACCATGCCCCTTACCAGTCAGGTTGTGCTGAACTGAATCTTCTGCTTGTTTGAAGTTATAAGGCTTCTCTCTTGCTATTGTTCACTTGTTTGTTCTTGGTGATTTCTCCACAATTTATTTGTAATTCCAGATTGGTCTTGGGAGAAGGTCAGTGGGACTTCCATTCGCTGCTCCTCCAAGTTGATGACTCCCTCATCTTTGAAAACTTAAAGTCAACCTCTTTCTGGATATGCAAGTTGTGGGGCAGACAGATGTCATCTGCAGTGTCACGGTAAGTAGAGCCCAGGCTGCTGGATGAGGCACCCTCTCCTTTCATGTTCCCAGTTTCTGTTGTTATTGTTTGTTTTTCTTCTTTTTAAATGTCTAACTATGTCTTTCAGTACTTATTTACAATTGTTTTTGAGGGGATTGTGGAGGGCTTCCTGATGGAGATCTCTGCACTGAGACCTCAGGAAAGTGGCTTCTTAGAATGAGTACTGAGCCTGTGTCACATGTGTGACTATCAGTCTTATGTTGGGAATAGGCCGGGCTAACCAGGCTGTCCCCACCCTCAGGGAAGCATGTGCTCTGTGTACCTCTGAGCAATGTGTGTCAGCCCACCTAGTAGCCGGGGCATTGGCATGTGCTAGGGCTGAGGGGGCATGGCACAGACTGACTGTCTATCTCTGCAGGCACACAGGGTCTGGCAGAAGGGTCATCTTAGGCGAGCACACCCACAGCTGTCTGTCCAAAGCCCTTTGTCTCTCTTGGCCTGCTGTCCACATTTTTGTTCATTATTTCAATGTCTCTGGTTATATTTTGCTTGCTTGTTTATTTTGTTGTTTAAGTTCCATTTATAGGTGAGATCATATGGTATTTATCTTTCACTGCTTGGCTTTTTTCACTTGGCATAATGCTCTCAAGTTCCATCCATGCTGTCATAAAGGGTAGGAGCTCCTTCATTTTTTGTGCTGTGTAGAGACATTGAAATAATGAACACACTGACAGTAAAGAGAGGGGAGGTGGTAGGGGTTAATGGGGGAAGAAAGGGAAAGGTCATCAAGGAACATGTATAAAGGACCCATGGAAAAAGCAAAGGGGGTTAGGATTGAGGGTGTTAGTGGGTGTGGGTGGGGTATGGGAGAATGCTGGTGGGTAAATGGAGACAAATGTATTTGAACAACAATAAAAAATATTTTTTTTTGGATAACAATAGCATGAAACTAAAAATCAACCTTAGCAAAAGAACTCGACTTTTCTAATACATGGAGGCTAAATAGCATGTTATTAAATAATGAATGAGTCATCAAAGAGATTAAAGAAGAAATCAAAAAGTACCTGGAAACAAATGAAAATGAGCACAAAACAACCCAAAACTTATGATTCACAGTGAAAGCATTCCTGAGAGGGATGTTCATAGTATTTAGGCATACATCAAGAATTTAGAAAAATATCAAATAAACAATATAACCCAACACCTAAAAGAACTCGAGAAACAAAGAAAGGTCAAAGGGAGTAGAAGAAAGAATATAATGAATATATGAGCAGAAAAAAATGATGTAAATACTAAAAAAAAAATTCAAAGTTCAATTAATCCAGGAGCTGATTCTTTGAAAAGATAAACAAAATTGATGAACCTTTCACCTAATTCATCAAAAAAAAAAAAAAAGAGAGAGAGAAGGCCAAAATTAATAAAATCAGAAATGATAAGATAACTATGGGACATTAACACAACAAAACACTACTTAGCTGTAAAAAAGAAATAATTTTACCTTTTGCAACCGTATGGATGGACCTGGAGAACATTAGGCTAAGTGAAATAAGCCAGTCAGAGAAAGACCACACAATTTCATTCATATGTGGAATCTAACAAACCGACTGAACTAACAAGGAAAATGGGGCCAGACTCATAAATGGAAAGCAGAAGGGCAGCTAGTGGGGAAGGAACTTAAGGGGTGGTGGGATTGAGTAAAAAGGAAAAAGGACTCATGGACATGGACAATGGTGTGGTGATTGCTGGGGGAGAGGTATAAGGGGGGTAAATGGCGATGGAAAAATACAATATTAAATTAAAAAAAAAAATGAAAGAGCCCTGGCTGGTATAGCTCAGTGGATTGAGCATTGGCATGTGCACCAAGGGGTTGCTGGTTAAATTCCCTAACTGGGGCACATGCCTGGGTTGTGGGCCAGGTCCCCAGTAGGGGGGCATGTGAGAAGCAACCACACATTGATGTTTCGCTCCCTCTCTTCCTCTCTCCCTTGCTCTCTGTCTAAAAATAAAATAAGTAAACAATCTTTAAAAAATAAGAAAGAGGAGAAATAACAATGGATACCACAGAAATCCAAAGATTTGTAAATATGCTATGAACAACTATATGCCAAGAAACTGGACAACCTGGGTGACATGGATAAATTTCTAGAATCAGACCATGTCCCAAAACTGAATCAAGAAGCAGCACACCAGAATAGAGCCAAAACAGCTAATGAAATTAAAGCAGTAATAAAAAAAACTCCACATAAACAAAAGTCCTGGACCAAATGGCTCTACTGGCAAATTTTACCAATTAATCAAAGAAGAACTAGCAATTATCCTTATCAAACTATTCCAGAAATTTTGAGAAGAAGGAAGGCTCCCAAGCTCTTTTTATGAAGCCAGCATTATCCGAATTCTAAAAACAAGGTGAAGACAAAAAAGAAAGAAAACTATAGGCCATATCCCTGGTGAACATTGATGTTAAAATCTGCAACAAAATATTAGTAAACCATATCCAGCAATACATTAAAAGAATCATACACCAATATCAAGTGGGGTTTTCCTGGGGATGCAATGATGGTACAATATATGCAAATCAATAAATGTGATGCATTACATAAACAAAATGAAGGATAAATATCACATGTTCATATCAATTGCTACAGAAAGAGCATTTGATAAAATCCAGCACCCGTTTGTGATAAAAACTCTCAGCAAGGTAGGAATAGAGGTATCATACGTCAACATAATAAAGGCCATATATGAAAAACCTACTGCCAACATCATACTAAGTAGGCAAAAACTAAAAACATTTCATCTAAGTTCAGGAGAAAACAGGATGTCCACTTTCACTACTCTTATTAAACATAGTATTGGAAACCTTATCCACAGCAATCAGGCATAAGAGGAAATAATAGTCATTCAAATTGAAAAGGAAGAAGTAAACCTGTCATTATTCAGAGATGACATGATATTGTATATAGAGAAACCTATAGGCTCCCCCATAAAACTACTAGACCTAATAAATGAATTCAGCAAAGTAGCAGGGAATAAAATCAATACTAGAAATCATTGGCTTTTGTATAAACCAATTATGAACTATCAGAAATAGCAACTAAGAAAACAATCCCAGTTACTACTGCGACTAGAAAAATGAGGTACCTAGGAGGTAAAATACCTTTATTTGGAAAATTATAGGATACTGAAGAAAGAGATTGAGGAAGATAAAAGTAAGTGGATGCACGTACCATGCTAATGGATTGGAAGAATTAACATCATTAAAATGGCCATTTAACCAAAAGCAATCAATAGATTTGATGCAATTCCTGCTAAAATATCAATGGTAATTTTCACAGATCTAGAACAAATATTCCAAATATTTATGCAGATCCAAAAAAGGCCCTGAATAGCCAAGCAATCTTGAGGTAAAAGAACTCATTGGAGGGGTTACAATACTTGATTTCAAACTATACTATAAGGCAGCTGTAATCAAAACAACATGGCCCTGGCATAAGAACAGACACATAGACCAATGGAACAGAATAGAGAGCCCATAAATAAACCTATATCTCTATGGTCAATTAGTATTTGACAAAGGAGGCAAGATCAGACTAAGGAGTGAAGACAGCCTCTCCAATAAATGGTGCTGGGAAAACTGGATTAGTACTTGCATAAAATAAAACTAGACTATCGACTTATACCATACACTAGAATAAACTCAAAGTGGATATGTCATAAATATAATTTATTATATAATAGAAACCCTGGAGGAAACAACAGTAGTAAAATTTCAGATATCTTGTGTAGAAATATTTTTACCAATGTATCTCCTAGGGAAAAAATTAAAAAATGAGACTACATCAAATTAAAAAGTTCTGCTTTGCTAAAGAAACCATCAACAAAATGAAAAGAGAACATATTAGCTAATGATAATCTGATAAGGGCTTAATTTGTATGGGAGAACATATTTGCTAATGATAATCTGATAAGGGCTTAATTTCCAAAATGTATAAAGAACTTACACAACTCAATACTAGGAAGACAAACATCCAATAAATAAGTGGGTAAAAGACTTGAATAAGTAATTCTCCAATGAGGATGTAATGATGGCCAAAAGATATGAAAAAATTCTCACCATCACTAATCATTGAAGCAATTCAAATTAAAACCACAATGAGATATTACCATGTACCTGCCAGAGTGGTTACCTTCAATAAATCAACAACAACAACAACAACAACAACAACAACAAAATCAAAATGAGTGCTGATGAGGACATAGAAGAAAGGGAATCCTAGTGCACTGTTGGTGGGAATGTAGACTGATGCAACCACTGTGGAAAACAACGTGGAATTTCTCAAAGATTAAAAATGAATCTGCCTTTTGACCCTTTGATTCCACTCCTGGGAATGTATCCATAGAATCCGTAAACACCCATTCAAAAGGATATATGCACCCCTATGTTTATATCAGTGTTATTTACAATAGCCAAGATTTGGAAACAGTCTAAGTGCCTATCAGTAAATGGGTGGATAAAAATCTTTGCTACATTTACGCAACGGAATACTACACAGCAGTATAAAAGGAATTATTTCTTTTAGCAATAGCATGGATGGAACTGGAGAGCGTTATGTTAAGTGAAATAAGCCCATCAGTTAAAGAAAAATACCACATGATCTCATGTATAACTGGAATCCAATGAACAAAATAACCTATCCAGCAAAATAAGTCAGAGGCACAGAACCATGGAATCATCTGACTCTTGTAGCAGGCGAAGAGGGAAGTGGGAACTGGTTGAAAACAGGTAAAGGCATCAGACAAAGAACATACATGCATGTAACATGGACATGAACAACTGTGTGGGGATTTACTGGCAATGGGAGTGGGCTGTGGGGAGGGGAGGAAGGGTGAAAATTGGGACAGCTATAATATCATAAACAATAAAAGTTTCAAAAAAGCAAAAATACATATAAATAAATAGGTAAAAAACTTTACAAAACTATCTTTCTCACTGTGGTCACTCAAATGCCTGGTATGCAGAACAGCAGGGGTCAGCAAACTATGGCCACATACTTTCCTTGTGCATCATGTGGGCAAGAAACATTTATTTCAAGTGTGAAAAAAGTCAAAGAGGGAATATTTTATAACATATAAATTTATATGATGTTTAAATTCCCATATTCATAAAGTTTTATTGGAATACAGTCACTACAGCAGAACTGAGTAGCTGCAACGGAGACCATGTGGTGTGCAAAGCTTAAATATTTATTGCCTGACCCTTTACAAAAGTTTGCTGAACCTACTATTTGCAATTGATATTCGTATAATAATTTAAAATATATTTTGGAGTGAGACTTTCTTGCAAATGGTTAATCTCATTTAGATATTCCTTCACAATTTTTAATTTTTTAAAATTGTAGTTTACATTCAATATTATTTTTTACAACTATTTTTATTGTATTTTTCATTATCATTTATTTCTGTTCTCCCCCTCCTCCCTGAAATCACCACACTGTTGTCCATATCCATGAATCCTTTTTCCTTTTTGCTTGATCCCTCTATCCCCTAAATTGCACCCCCCACCCATAGCTGTCATCCCGATCTCTGAGTCCATCTCTATTTTTCTTTTTAGTTTAGTTTTTTCATTAGATTACACATGAGTGAAATCATGTGGTATTTATGTGTATAGTACATTGTTAAATAATCATAATTTACAATGTCTGTCTGATATTCCCAGTACCCATCTAGCACCACACAAAATTATTAAAATATTACAGACATTCTCTATATTGTATTTTACATCCCTATGACAGTTTTATAACTACCAATTTGTACTTCTTGATTAATTCACCCTTTTTACCCAGTCCCCTAACCCATCTCCCCTCTGGCAACCATCAGAGTATTCTATGTGTCTCTGAGTCTGATTTCTTTTGTTTATTTTGTTCTTTAGATTCCACAGATAAGTGAAATCACATTTTTTCTTTCTTTCTTTCTTTGACTTTTTTCACTTAGCATAATACACTCTAGCTCCATTCATGTTGTCACAAATGGTAAGATTTCATTATTTTTTATGGCCGAGTAATATTCCATTGTATATACAAGTGCCACCACTTTTTTATCCACTCTATTTATGAGCATATGAGTTGCTTTCATATTTTTGGTATTGTAAATAATGCTGCAATGAACAAAGGGGTGCAGATATTCTTCAGCATTAATGTTTCTTTGTATATAAACCTATAGGTGAAATCACTGGGTCATATGGAATTTTTATTTTTAATTTTTTGCAGCCTCCTGATAATGTTTTGTACTATGCCTCCACCAATCTGCATTGCTACCAACGGTATATGAGGGGGTCTCTTTTCTCCAAATCCTTACCAACACTTGTAATTGGTTGATTTCCATTCTGACAGGCCTTAGGTGATATTTCATTTTATTTTTAATTTGCATTTCTGAAAATTAGTGATGATAAGCATCTTTTCCATATGTCAATTGGCCACCTGTATGTCCTTTTTTGAGAATTGTCTATTAAGATTCTCTGTCCATTTATTAATTGGTTTGTTTTTGTTTTTCTTTGGTGTTGATTTCTATGAGTTGTTTATAAATTTCAGGTAGTGATCCTTTATGGAAAGGATCATCTGCAAATACATTTTCCCATTCAGCCTTTTCTTCTTTTTCTTTTAATGTTCAAGTCCAGTTATGTCCATTTTCCCCCCACAATTCACCTTGCCACTCCCACTCCCACCTTCCTCCCTCAATCTTAACCCCTTTTGGTTTTGTCTATGAGTCCTTTATCCATGTTCCTTGATTACCCTTCCCCTGATTCTCCTTGTTATCTGCTCCTCCTCCTCCTGTGGTTAAAGTCTGTTTGTTCTTTATTTCTGTGTCTCTAATTATATTTTCCTTACTTGTTTGTTCTGTTGATTAGGTTCCACTTATAGGTGAAATCATATGGTATTTGTCTTTCGCTTCCTGGCTTATTTCACTTAGCATAATGCTCTCCACATCCACCCTTGGTGTCGTAAATGGTATGAGCCCCTTCTTTCCTTCTGCTGCATAGTATTCCATTGTGTAAATGTACCACAGTTGTTTGATCCACTCATTTACTGATGGGTCCCTACATTACTTCCAAAACTTGGCTATTGTAAATTGTGCTCCTATGAACATTGGGGTGCATAGGTTCTTTTGAATTGGTGTTTCTGGATTTTTATGGTTTAATTCCAACAGTGGAATTGCTGAATCAAAAGGCATTTCCATTTTTAGTTTGTGGAGGAAATTCATAGTTTTTCACAATGGCTGCACAAGTCTGCATTCCCACCAACAGTGCACTAGGGTTCCCTTTTCTCCACATCCTCACTAGCACTTGTCTGTTGATTTGTTTATGATAACCATTCTGACTGGTGTGAAGTGGTATCTCATTGTGGCTTTAATTTGCATGTCTCTGATGGCTAGTCATGCTGAGCATCCTTTCATGTGCCTCTGGGCCCTATGTATGTCCTCCTTGGAGAAGTATTTGTTCAGGTCCTTTGCCCATTTCTTAATTGGGTTGCTTATCTTCCTAGAGTGGAGACATGTGAGTTCTTTATATATTTTGGAGATCAAACCCTTGTCTGATGTAACATTGACAAATATATTTTCCCATATGACTGGTTCCCTTTTCATTTTCATTTAACCATGCAGAAGCTTCTTATTTTGGTGCAGTACCATTTGTTCATTCCTTTCTTTACATCCCTTGCTCTAGGGGGCATATTGGTGAAAATATTGCTGCATGGAATATTTGAGATTTTCATGCCTATGCTCTTCTATAGTACTTTTATGGTGTCACAACTCATATTTAAGTTTTTTATCCACCTCGAGTTTATTTTTGAGTATGTTGTAAATTGGTGGTCGAGTTTCATTTTTTTGCACGTAGCTGTCCAGATGTCCAAACACCATTTATTGAGGAGGACATTTTCTTCCTCAACTTTGCTGTGGCTATTTGGAGTCATTTATAGTTCCATATAAATTTTTGAAATGTTTGTTCTATATCTGTGAAATATGTCATTGGTATTTTAATAGGGGTTGCATTGAATCTATAAATTGCTTTGGAGAGTATGGACATGTTGATGATCTTAATTCTTCCAATCTATGAACATGATATATGCTTCCGTTTATTTGTGTCTTCCTTAATTTCTTTCTTCAGTGTTGTGTAGCTTTGTGAGTACAGGTCTTTTACCTCCTTGGTAAGGTTTATTCCTAGGTACTTTATTATTTTTTTTGTAGCTATAGCAAATGGGATTTTTTCCTCCTTTCTGATTCTGACATTTCATTGTTAGTGTACAAAAATGCCTTCGATTTCTGAATATTAACTTTGTATCCCATTGTTTTCCCAAATTCACTTATTTGGTCAAGTAGTTTTTTGATGGAGTCTATGGGGTTTTCTATGTACACTGTCATATCATCTGCAATGACAATTTTAAGTCCTGCTTTCTTATTTGAATGCTTTTTATTCCTTTTTCTTGACATCATTGTGGCTAGGACCTCCAGTACTATGTTGAATAGAAATGGTGAAAGCAGACACCCTTGTCTTGTTTTCGATCTTAGTGGGAAAGATTTTAGTTTTTGCCCATTGAGTATAATGTTGGGTTTCTCGTATATAGCCTTTATTAAGTTTAGGTGTGCTCTCTATACTCTGACTTTTCTGAGTGTTTTTTTATCATAAATAGGTGATGTACCTTATCAAATGCTTTTTCTGCATCTATTGATATGATCATGTGGATTTTTGTCTTTCCTTTTGTTTATGTGATGTATTACATATATTGATTTTTCAATGTTGTACCATTCTTGCATCCCTGGGATGAATCCCATTTGATCATGGTGCATTATCTCTTTTTAATGTGTTGCTGGGTGTGGTTTGCCAATATTTTGTTGAGGATTTTAGAGTCTATGTTCATCAGCGACATTCGCCTATAATTTTCTTTCATAGTGGTGGTGTCTTTATACTGTTTTGGGATTAGGATGATGCTGACTTCATAAAAACAGTTTGGGAGTCTTCCCTCTTTTTGGAAATTTTGGAATAGTCTGAGAAGGATAGCAGTTAGCCCTTCCTTAAACGTTTTATGGACTTCTGTGAAACCATCTGGTCTGGGGCTTTTGTGTGCTGGGAGATTTTTGGTTACCACTTCAGTTTCACCAACTGTTATCAGTCTGTTTAGGATTTCTGCTTCCTCTTCATTAAGTTTTTAAAGATTTTATTTTTCCAGGAATTTCTACATTTCATTCAGGTTTTCAAATTTCTTGGCATATCATTGTTCATAGTAATCTCTTATAGTCCTTTGTATTTCTGTGGTATCAGTTGTAATCTCTCCTCTTTCATTTATGATTTTATTTATTTGCATCCTCTCCATTTTTTCTTGATGAGTCTGCTTAAAGGCTTGTTGAATTGATTTATCTTTTCAAATAACCAACTCCTAGATTTATTGATCCTTTGAATTGTTTCTTTCAGTCTCTATGTCATTCAGTTCTGTTCTGATCTTGGTTATATTCTTCCTTATACCTGCTCTGGGCTTTGTTTGTGTTGTTCCTTCAGTTCCTGTAGATGTTGGTGTAGGTTGTTTGTTTGAAATGTTTCTTTTTTATGTTGGCCTGTATTACTATGAATTTCCCTCTCTGAAGTACCTTTGCTGTGTCCCATTAGTTTTGGACAGTTGTGTGTTCATTTTCACTTGTTTCAAGAAATGTTTTGATTTCTTGCTTGATCTCATTATTAACCCATTTATTGTTTAATAGCAGGCTATTCAGTCTTCATGAGTCTGAGTGTTTTTGAGTTTTTTCCTTGAGGATGCTTTATAGTTTCAGGCCCTTGTGGTCTGAGAAATTACTTGATCTGATTCAATTTTCTTGAATTTGTTGAAGCTTGTTTTGTGCCTTATCATGTTGTTTATCTTTGAAAATATTCCATGTGCTTTTGAAAAGAATGAGTATTTTGCTTTTTTGGGGTGAAAGTTTCTGTATATATCAGTTATGTCAACAAGAATATCGCAGCATTGAACAATGTCCCAGGTCAAATGGACTTAACTGATATGTGTGTGTGTGTGTGTGTGTATGTGTGTGTGTGTGTGTAGTTTGTCTTTTCATTTTGTTGAAAGTTTTCTTTGATGTCATTGATGTGTAATAACTTTTTAGTTCTATGTAGTCCCATTCATTTATTTTTTCTTTTGTTTCCCTTGCCCAGGGAGAGGTTTCAGAAAACATACTGCTTAGACAAATGTCAGAATTTTACTGACCATGTTTTCTTTTGTGAATTTTATGATTTTGGTCTTACATTTAAGTTTTTAATTCATTATGAGTTTATTCTTGTATATGACATAAAAAGCTTGGTCTAGTTTTTTTATTTTGCATGTATCTGTCCTATTTCCCAAGACCATTTATTGAATAAACCATCTTTACCCCAAATGTAGGTTCTTGCTTCTTTAGTTAAATACTAATTGACTACATAAGTGCGGGTTTATTTTCAGGCTCTATTCTGTTTCATTGATTTGTACATCTCTTTTTTTACCAGAACCTTGCTGTTTGATTATGATGCCTTTATATCAGAGAGTGTCATACCTCCAAATTTGTTTCTGTTTTTCAACTTACTGTAGCTATTCAAGGCCTTTGACGCTTCCATATAAATTTTTTTGAAATATTTGTTTTATTTTGTGTGAAATACACAATTGGTATATTGAGAGGAACTGCATTTAAACTATAGATTGCTTTGGGTAGTGCAGATATTTTAATGTTACTAATTTTTCCTATTCATGAGCACAGTGTTGCTTCCATTTATTTTTATCTTCTACAATTTCTTTCTTAGTGTCTTATAATTACCAAAGTATAGGTCTGTTGCCTCCTTGGTTAAGTTTATTTCTATGTATTTAATTTATTTTGATCCAACTGTAAACAGAATTGTTTTCTTAGTTTCCCTTTCTGATAGTTCATTATAGATGTATAAAAATGTAACAGATTTATGTATGTTTATTTGGTATTTTACTACTTTACTGAGTTCATTGATCAGTTCTAGTAATTTGGGGTGACATCTTTAAGGTCCTGTATATTCATTATCATATCATATGCAATTAATGACAGTTTTACCTTTCCCTTTCTAATTTAAATGTCTTATTTCTTCTTGTTTGATTGAGAACTTACAGTACTTTGTTAAATAAAAGTGATGATAATGGGCATCCCTCTCTTGTTCCTTGTCTTAAGAGAAACAATTCTAGTGTTTTTATTTTTATGTTGAGTATGATTCTAGCTGTAGGTTTGTCATACATGGTCTCTATTATGTTGAGGTATGATTTCTTTATTTTCACTTTCCTGAGAGGTTTTTTAAATCATAAATGGTTGCTGGACTTTAATAGATGCTTTTTTCTCTGCATCTACTAATATGATCACATAATTATTAACTTTATTTTGTTAATCTGGTGTATCATGTTAATTGATTTGCAGATATTATACCAAACTTCCATTATAGGAATAAATCTAATTTGATCATGGTGAATTATCATTTAACTGTAATGCTCAATTCAGTTTGCTACTATTTTGTTGAGGACTTTTCATCTATTTTCATTAGGAGTATTGTCCTATTATTTTCTTTCTTTTTAGTGTCTTTATCTGATTTTGGAATTAGAATAATGTTGGCCTTGTAAGATGAGCTTGGAAATTTTTTCTTCTCGAGATTTTTGGAATAGTTTTAAAAAATATGTATTAATTCTTCTTGTAGTTTTTGGTAAATTCACCTGTGAAGGAATCCATCCAGGGCTTTTGTTTGCATGCAGTTTTTGATTACTGCTTCAATTTCTTGGTTGTAATTGACCTGCTCAGATTTCCCGTTTTGACTTGACTCAATCTTGGATTATTGTATACTTCTAAGACTTTATCCCTGTCTTCCAGATTGTCTTATTTTTTGACATATAATTGTTTCTAATATTTTCTTATAATCTTTTGTATTTCTGTGGTCTCAGTTTTTTATTATCCTCTTTCATTTCTGATTTTATTTATTTGCCTCCACTCTCTGTTCTTTCTTTTTTTAAGTCTGGTTAATGTTTTTTCAATATTTTCTTATGTTTTCAAAGAACCAGCTCTTGGTTTTATTGATCTTTTTTACTTTTATACTCATTTTTGTTTATTTGTGCTCTGATTTTTATTATTTCCTTACTTCTACTCACTATGGAATTGGTGGTTGTCCTTTTTCTAGTGTCTTCAGGTATAAAGTTAAATTTTTTTACTTGAGATTTTTCTTGTTTCTTGAGGTAGACCTGTATTGCTATAAATTTCCCCCTCACAGCGGTTGTTCCTGAGTCATATAGATTTTGTGTTGTTGTGTTTTTTTCCCATTTGTCTGAAGGTATCTTTGAGATATTTCTGATCTCATTGTTAAACCATTTATCATTTAGTAACATGATATTTAGCCCCCATGTGTTTATTTTTCAGTTTTTTATTAATATTGATTTCTAGTTTTATGCCATTGTGGTTGGAGAAGATGCTTGATATTATTTCAGTTTTCTTATGTTTATTGAGATTTTATTTGTGTCCTAACATTTGGTCTATCCTGAAAAATGTTCCATGTACATTTGAAAATAATATATATTCTGCTGCTTTGGGGTAAAATTCTCTGAAAATTCAATTAAAGCCTTCAGGTCTAGTGTGTCACTTAAGACCACTATTTTCTTGTTGGTTTTTTGGTCTGGGATGTCAATTTATTGACGTCAGTGTGATCTTAAAGTCTTCTATATGAGTGTATTTCGGTTAATGTCTCCCTTTATGTCCAACAGTGTTTGCTTTATATATTTAGGCACTCCTCTGTTGGGTATAAATATTTACAAGACTTATATATTCTTATTGTATCGATCCCTTTTTCATTACATAATTTCCTTCTTTATCTCTTATTATAGCCTTTGTTTTAAATCTATTTTGTCAGGATAAGTGTTGCCATCCTAGCTATTTTTTTCTATTCCATTTGCATAAACTGTTGTTCCATCCCTTTATTTTTAGTCTGTGTTTATCTTTTGTTTTAAGGTTGGTTTCTTGTACGCAGCATATATGTGGGTCTTTATTATCCATTTAGCTATCCTATGTATTTTGAGTAGAGCATTTAAACTATTTACATCTAAAGTAATTATTGATAAATATGTAGTTATTTTTATTATATACGTATGTTTCTTTTTAATCTTTTAACATAGTCTCTTTACCATTTCCTGTCATAGAGGTTTGGTGGTTATGAACTTGTTTAGCTTCTTTTGGGAGGGGGTCTAGAAAGCTCTTTATCTGTCTTTCAGTTTTAAATTATAGCCTTTCTGGGTAAAATAGTTTTGGTTGTAGGTCCTTGCTTTTCATTTCTTTGAAGATTGTACGCCTGTACTTTTTGACCTGAAAAGTTACTGTTGCTACTTTTAATTCTCTTTTTTGTTTAATATTTGGCATTTGAATTATGATGTACCTTGGCGTGGGCCTCTTTGGGGTCCTCTTGTTTGGTACTCTCTGCAACTCCTTAACTTGCATGTCTTTTTACTTTACCAGGTTAGGGATATTTTGTTATTAATTTTCAAATAGGCTCTCAGTCCCTTGCTCTCTCCTTTTTCTGGTACCCTGGCAGTGCAGATATTTTTATGCTTGATGCTGTCCCAGATGCCTCTTCATCTAATATCATTTTATTATTATTATTGTTTGCTACTCTGATTGTTTTTTTTTTTCTTTATCTGGTCTTTCTAATTGCTGATTTGATCATCTGCGTCATCTGTTCCTCTGTTGATTGTTTTTTGTGTACTCTTTTTTTAAATATATTTTTTAAAGTTTTTCTTTTTTTATTTTTAGAGAGAGAGGAAGGGAGGGAGAAAGAGAGGGAGAGAAATATCAATGTGTGGTTGCCTTTTACACCCCTACTGAGGACCTGGCCAGCAACCCAGGTATGTGCCCTGACTGGGAATTGAACCAGTGACCCTTCGGTTTGCAGGCCAGTGCTCAGTTCACTGAGCCCCATCAACCAGGGGCATTTATTTCAGTTATATTTTTGACTTCTGAGTGGTTCATTTTATAGTTTCTATATCTGTGTTTATGCTCACTATGAAGTTCTTATTAAATTTATCTTTTTCGTTTTCTAAGTATCTTCAGCATTCTTATTACCATTGTTTTGAACTCTGTATCTTGTAGGTTTCTTGCCTCCTTTTCATTTAGTTCTTTTTCTCCTGGGAATTTCTGGTTTTCTTTCATTTGGGGTATTTTTTCTTGTTGCCCCTCCATTTTGGCTGCTTTTTTTTGTTGTTGTTGTTGTTGTTTCGGTGTCTCAGTTGACCTGTTATTTCTCCTTGTCTTGGTATAATGAACTTATGTAGTAGGTTTCCTGTGGGGCTCAGTAGTACAGTCTCTCTTATTACTTAGTATAGGTGCCCTAGGAATGCTCCTTGCTTTGCTTAAATGATCATTCCTATTATAACTGAGTCTTGATTGCTATTGGCCCATCCATTGGTGTTTAACCTCAAGGCTGTCTGTGAAGATTGACCCTGACTATAGTGTATGAGTTGCTCTGCAGGGGCTGAACCCATAAAGTGGAATTTGCCCCAGCAAAGTCTTGTGTCTACAGAGTTCTCTCTTTGGGTGTGACACTTGTGGAGTTAATTTGATCATGGTCTTATGTGATCTGAAGCTTTCCACTGGGAGCTTTTGTTGTTTTGGGAGCATCTTGGGAAGGATTCTTGTAGAGATCAATGTCAGACACTACCTGTGACCAGCTGTGGAGTACATGTTAGAAGTTAAAAAAGGATCCACAATTGGTGGCTGCCTCTGCTGGGTCCAGGTGGAGTGGGCAGGCTGCTTACCTAGGATGGCTTCCACCAATACTAACCTTGGGGCACATCAGTAAAATGCCTAAGACACCTCAAGATCTGCCTCTTCCTGCCAGCTGCCTGTTAAAGTCAGTCACTGAAAGAGAATCTGGCAGTATGTAACTTGCATGAGGTAGGTTCTCATGGTGAGTTAGCAAGTATGGGCAAGTCGTATTCATCAGGTTGATAGAGATTCAACCCTGTATCGGTGCTAGCTCTGAGGCCAGACAGCAAAAGTCTTAGGTTACACCAAGGCTAACCTCTGTCCAAATGGTGCCTGTGGACTTTTTTGATGTGGTATGGGCTCAGGGAGCCATCAGAATGAGGCTAGTAGTGTTTATCAGGATAAAAGAGATTAATATTTAGCCCTGTGGAGGAAGGGCTCTGCACAGGAACTTTGGCACTGGCAGGGGCACATGCAGAAAAAATGTCCATCACCTCAGAACCACACAACTTGGGTTCTCCCTGTGTGACATGACAACCCCTGAGTCTGCTTGAACTCTTTCAAAAACCTTTCAAGAAAAACTGCTGTTTTCCTAGGTTTCTATAGCTAGCTGATTTCTTAGCAGGGTATGAACTTGGCAGGAAGGGGCCACAAGTATTCGGGAGGGTAGGACTAGTGAATATCCCCAGGGGCTGGCTGGGCATGTGGGAAAAAGTGGCGCTTACCCCAGAGCCACATAACTCAGCCTCTTCCTGTGTGTCTCTGACACCCACTGAGTTGTCTCAGAGCTCCTTGAGAGCCTTCCAAGAAAGGCAGCAGTGGGCCCAGTCTGTCCACAGCTAGCCGATTCCTTGGCAGGTATGAGCTTGGCAGGTCAGGTGCACAAGTAGTTGGGAGGGTGGGACCAGTGGATATCCCCCAACCCACACTGTGTGGAGGGGAATGTTGAAGCCAGGAAATACCACATCTGTGGGTGGTGAAAGAGAGGGACTGAGTACAGAGACATTGGCAACTGTTCCCTTTAGTTATCTTCCTGAAGCCATACAAGCCAGTCTCTCCTCATATGACTGCGGTCTTCCCTGAGCTGAAGTCCCTCCACCAGAACACAGGGTGAGTACCTGTGAACATAGTTTTATGTGCTGGCTTTTTAAGAGGGCACTGGGACATCTAACATATTCCCATCTCTCCCTGGCAGATGGAATCGCTGCTGATTTTCATAGCCAAATATTATATGGGCTCCTCTTCTTGGCTCTGGTGCCCCAGGCTGGGGAGCCTTGTGTGGGGCTGAGACCCCTCATTCTTCAAGGGGTAGCTTTGCAACCAAGGTAAGCCTCAGAATTCTGAAATACTTCATGAGGGTGTGGGGCCAGCTCTTTTTGCTTTACCCTTTCTACCAGTATCGACATGGCTTCCTGCGCATGCCTTTAGTTACAAGACTTCTGTTCAGCTACTCTTTTGTTGGTTATTCAGGTATAGTTCTATAATTTAGTTGTAATTTTGATTTGGTCCTGGGCAGAGATGAGTGTAACTTCCACCTACTCTACTGCCATTTTGGATCTTTTTACTATGTCTTATTTATCTCTAATATCATTTCTTTACAGGACTTTGCTTCTATTACCTTTTAAAAGCATGGCAAGGAATGGTAAGCGGATTGATTTGTTCTGCTCTGGCAAAGATACAGATGAAGTGCTCACTGTTAATGAATAATATATTGGCTACATCAGATCCATTTTAGTTCACTTCCTCTATGTAAAAAGACCACTGGATAAAACCACACACTGCTGGAACATTTTCTTCCACAAGAACATCCCTGATATGTGTGTGTGTGTGTGTGTGTGTGTGTGTGTGTGTGTGTGTGCGCTTCTGCCTTCCAATTACATGAACATTTACCCTAAGAATGTAAATCTTTGCCCATGGAAATACTGTCTTTCTGTGGTCTCCCAGGAAGTTGTTGAATCATATAGAGTATCTTGTGTTCATTTTGATAAAAAGTATATTATTGTTGATTTAATTTTCTAAATTATATGTTATTTAATCACAGCATAATGAGGTTATAAGTATAAAATCTCATGATTTTTTATGAGGATTTAAGTATAAAATGTAGGTAAAATATAAAACAATAGATATTTGCAGCATTATTATTTTCAACCATATGCAGACAAATGAAAATAATATTTCACAAATGACATAATATTTTAATATATTCTCAGATTTCTTACCTTTTATTATTAAAAGAAAAAAATAATGCAGAGTCTCTTTCTCAGTCTCAGAGAAGATAATGGGATTGCCATATTCTTCTTCCTTTACATAGTATTAGTACAACATAATATTTATACATCAATGTTTTCTTTCAAAGTTGCTAGCCCTTTGATAAATTACTAAATATTTTATTCCCAAATTCATTGGATGCATATGTACTGGCAAATCATTTTGAAAAATGCAAAGTGTAATGAGAAAAGTGAGCAGTCACCTTCATTCTCTGTCAAAAAAAAAAATAGACACAAATTCAACTTGATTTTCATCAAGATATTTTTATGTATTCCTGAAAAAACTGTTAGAATTTCATAGTCCCAAAGCTTGGCTGGATATATGGCACTTATGGTTAAGGTCACTTTCCTAATGGCATTTCAGATTTTACTGAAAAAATATCATAGAAGACCAGATGATACCTCCACTTTTTCTGAAGTGGTCATCCAGTCCTGGATGGTAAACAAGCAGAAACATGTACCCTGAGGGTTTGCTTCTTTGTTTTGTGACACGCTTAAAAGATTCTTGGCTACATTTTCTCCACTAGTATTACCAGTGAGCTTGATGAGATTGAATTTAGCTTGGTGGCTTCTGTTAGAGGAGCAGTTTGGCTGTATAAAATTATATAAAATTAAATCTGTTTTGGCAATATTAAGAAATGAAATTGCTCAATAAGAAGCATGCTTACACCTGAACAGACAGAAGAAAAATAGAACAGTCTGTTACACAGATGACAATAAGCAACAATTAGACCAAATGATGTGTGGTTTGAATAGAGGAGAATTAAAGAATCTATTTGCATAAGGTATTAAAAGAGTTAAGTGATGCTTGAAGTCAGTGAATGTTATTGGAAGCTGCTTTAAATAATTTGATGCAACACAGATATTTATGTTATTTACCAAGCCAGATAGGATAAAGAATCAGAATTTCAGTGGGAACAAACTGTTAAGAAACACTTTTATATATGTCAATCTGAATTGATGCATGTAGAGAAGTGAATGAATGGGTTTAAGAAGGAAAAAATATGAATATTAAACAGAAATATCAGATTTCATCAGGACATTTCAGTTTTTGTGTTTCTTATTGTCTACACCAAAGCAGAACACTTTTTCCATGCCTGCATGTCATGCACATTGATAAAGTTAATGTGTATGTATGTTTATGTGTATGTGTGAGTGTTTTGTGTATCGATCTATATAACTAAATACAGATATGTAAAGATTATATATACATAATTCCCTAAAGATTATATATATATATATGACACTATCTAGAGTGATATAAGAAGTCCAGTTCATTCTAGATAGTTATTTAGCATTAAAAAATTTATAAATAAGCTCTCAGAGTTATGAGCTCATTTTTAAATAAAATTTTTTATTTTGAAATAATTTTATCTTTATATAAGAGTTCTAAAGATAGCCTAGAGTATTTCTGTATATACTTCACTCAGCTTCCTCTAATCATAAACTCAATAAATTTATTCACTTGAGGAAATAAATGTTGGTATGATCTATTGACAAAATATAACAATTGTTCAAATTTGTTCTTCTACTAATCATTTTTTTCTGGGCATCCAGAATACCACAGCATCATGTTTCATTAGTCTCCTCTCATCTTTGATGTTTCTAGATCTTTCCTTGTTCTTTACTACTTGATACTTTTGAAGAGCACTGGTCAAGTACCTTGTAGAACATCCCTTAGTTTGGGTTTGCCTGATGTTTTCTCATAAATAGATTGCTGTTGTAGAATTTGGGGAAGAATACCACATAGATGATGTACTCTTGTCATCACACTACAGTGGGATCATATGATATTAAAATGGCATATTACTTGGTTAAGGTGGTGTCTGTCAGGCTTCTCCACTGTAAAGTTACTATTACCCATCTACTTTAAAATCTGTGTATCTTTTATGCAGGATTTACCTAAAGGCTACGTATTGATCCACCTTTAATTATTAGTAATGTTACGTGAATGAGAAGAGATTAATTTTAATGACATTGACATTAGCACATATTATGGAGGAAATATGCTTTGCCTCATGAACATACAAATAATAGTATATGCAGATAATTGCTAGGTTAGCATTTTTTAAATGTCACATAGAAAACACCTTCTGACAAACTTAACATTGTGTATATTTAACCATATTAGCAAGTGGAAAGTAAACCTTTTCTCTATTATTTTTAACATTTTTAACTTTGTTATTTTTCTTTTTTAAACACATAGCCACTTAGTTTATTTTATTTTGACCTAGGTAAACGTGTTCTCCAAACAACTGATAGAGTTTGTCTTTTATTCTGTCACCTTTTTGGTATGTAGACACATACTCTATTATAATCTCTTGGGACTCTAAAGAGAAAAGCAAGGATGTTGTAAATGCACAGAGGTCATAGCAGTAAACCTGCCAAGATGAAAACAGAAAAAGAATTTAAAAAATAAGCATTTCTATAATTCTGATATTTCAAATTCTAACATTATTTTAAAGCATTTTCAATCTACAATGACAATAAAGAAGAAACACTTTTATTTTTTTGCATTATACCAATGCACAAGTAATTTTATAACTTCCATGTTAAAAGAGTTCCACAATAATGCTGGGGTAATGTGAAGCATTTTTATAATTTTGGGTTCTCGTCAACTCTCTTTACATTATTCTACCTAAGCTCATGATGCTGAAGGTCACCAAGACTTGATATGTAGGTTCATTTGGAGGGAATTTACTGACAGTTAATTAAGAGCCTTTAGAAAGAAAACACTCTTCCACATGAATCAACAGAAACATATAATTGTGAAAAATGAAAAAAATAAAAGGAAGTAATTTAAAAACCTATTAGAAACATGTGCAGCAGCATATTATTTTTTCATTTGTCCAATAATCTCACCCAGCTCCAAGCCTCACCAGTGAGCATTTGGCAGTTAAAGATCCACTTTGACCTTGAGGAGGGTAGCATGCCAGATGCTTACAGTTCCCAGAGAAGGTTAATTCCACTGTGAAAGGAAATGGAGTATAAAGAAAAACAATTAACCCCTCTTATCTACCGTCCAAGATCCTAGCAATAATGTAACTCATATGCTGTCTTGTATTTCTAGAGTAATTTTAAGGGGTTAAAAATGTTCTGCACAGATGACACTTCACTGTTGTTTATTTTCTCACCTTTATCTATGTTCTTATGAGATACTGGTACTAATGTGTAAATTACAGGAATATTGATTGGCTGTTAGTCACTAACACATTTTTAAACATACAGATTTCTTATTGGATGGGTTTCTTTAAACTATGAGGCTGTGATAATCATGAATTGAAACTACAGGAAAGTTGTTTATGAAAACATAAACAAAAGACCCTCTCTGTTTCTTAGCTTTAGAATTTTAGTAACCATGCCCCTACAGCTGAGCCTTCTTTTTTAATTGCCACCATCCTCCCTCCCTTTAGGAAAATACTGAGTAAGTTTGCTTTCTTCATTCCTTGCTTGGTTCTTATTCATAGTTTCTAAGTCCTTTTTCATGCTGTTGTAGTTCCCGCTAAGTTCCTTGTAGCTCCCATAAAGTTCCTTGTAGTTTCCTGCACATCCTTATAACCACTATTTTGAATTAAGTGTCTATTGCTTGCTGCAATTTCATTAGGCTCATTTTTCTTGGGATTGCTCCTTTCCTTTTGATTGGTGGTTACTTTTTTCTCCTCATTTTAGGTGACTTTTTTTGTTTGTTTTTCTGTCTCAGATAGCTCTACTTTGACTGCCTGTTTTGTTTTCCTGGGGTGGCCTTCTGTGGTAGGAGTTCTGTGGGACTCATTGGTACAGTCTCTTTGATCTCCTGATCTGGTTGCTTTAGGGGTGCCTTTATTCAGTTTATGGGAGCTCTCCTGTTGTACTTGGGCTTTTATTATTGATGGCTCATTTGTTGATGGGTCCTCCCCTCCATCTGGCTGAGTGGGAGTCACAACCCCTGCCATGTCTTGTATACTGCTGTACAGGTGCTGGTTAACAGAGCAATACTATCCAGAAAAACAAACCCATACCAGCAAAAATGTTCCCTACCACTTCAACATATCAATAGCACATCAGCAAAAATTTATAAAGATGGGAGGACATTAAAATATTATAAGATAGTAAAAGAGAATATGAGATGACGAAGGGTGAGAAAAATTATTTTGAGAGGGAAGAGGGAGGAGAAAAAGTTAAGAGTAGGGTATAGATATAAGGTAAAGAAAGGGAGAAAATAAAATTTAAAACATAAGTAAAAAAGGGAAGTATGATGACAAAATAGAGTAAGAAAAAGCAAGAGTATGAGGTTTCAAATAAAATTTTTAAAAAATAGTAAAACAGTAGGAACACAATTGAAGAAAAACCACAAGTCCAATAATAATGACAGATGAGCAAATAATAAAGGTGGAAAGAGAATAAGAATGTTATAATAAAGAGAAAGGTGAATATGAGATGTCCACAGTAAAGAAAATGATTTTGAGATATAGAGAGAGGAGAAATAGTAAGAGTAAGGAATAGAGTCCTGGCTGAGGTAAAAAATAAAATTTCAAACTCAAGCAAGGGCAGGAGAAAGAAAAATGGAGTTAGATAGGAGGAGAGTAAACTATGAGATTTGAAATAATAAAATTGTGAAAATTAGGAATACAATTGAAGAATAACAGTGATAACCACAATCCACACCAAGCAAGCCACATTTAATAAAGGTGGAAAGAAAAGAAGAATATTATAAGAAAGAGAAAAAAACTGTAAGCTGACTAAATGCAGGGAGGATGATTTTGGGATGATGGAGGAGAAATAGTGAGTAAAGAATAGGAGCAAGGCATAGAGAGGCGGAAATAAATTTACAATGAAAATAAGAAAGGGAAGAAGAAGGCAAAATGGGGTAAGACAAGGGAAGGGTACACGGTGACATTTGAAATAAAAATAAAAATAAATATAAAAATTTAAATAAAAAGTGAAAAATAAAAGACAAAAATAATGTATTAGTTGGAATACACTTGAAAAAAACAAAGGAATGTTATAGGGCTATATAAGACGGAAAAAAACAAATTCTTTAGGAGAATGAGGTGGAGTTCATCTCATCATAGTTTAGTGTTTGCCTTCTTTCTTCTCCTTCTGCACCCACCTCTGGCTGTTTAAGAGCTTAAGGTCCAAGGGTAGTTCATCCAATTGCTAGCAGTGCTGCATGTACCACCTTCACCTGACTCTAGAGGAGGCTTCTACTGTGATCGGGAGGTTGGGACCCCTGGGTTTCCCCTAGGAGGTGCTGTTCAGTCTTCTGGGAAAATTGTGTGTGTGTTCTCCTGCCTCTGTACCACCTGTCTTAGTCTGTCCCAGCTTATGTCCAATGATGTATAGTTTCTGGTGAACTAGTTGTCCATTTCCATGAGGGGGGCAGGCAATCTGTGTAAGAGGGTCAGCTCTTTCCTGCTTGGTGCTGTTGGTGGCTCTGTTGTGAGAGCTGAGGCAGCATGGGGTCCTGATTTCCCCTTGCTGCACTGACTTATAATCTCCCTGCCTTGCTGGCCTCAGTGGAATAAGGCCTTAAGAACCAGTATATTTTGTCTCCCTGAGAGAAGTTTAAAATGGGCCTTTTTGGAGATTCTCTTCCTGATTTTCTGCTGTGGATAAGTACCTGCAGGGGGTTCTTGAGCGTTTCCTGCCTGTTCTGCCTATCCTGTAGTAGGTGGGGTCTGGGTAGTCCTTCCCTTCACAGAGATTTGATTTCTGCTGGGGAAGGGGGTTCTGCCTGGCTGTAAATAATCTCAGGCACTCAACTCTTGACCGTCTAATTCCCAGCCCACTGCCCTCATAGTTAACACCGTCCCAAACTCCCCATTTTTTGTAGTCCCCACTTTGCTAGCCAGCTGCACTGGGCTGGGGCCAGCAATCCCTTTGCTGTGTGATTTTCTGATCTCCCTACCCAGCTGTATTCAGTGGGAGCAAAAGTGCTTTCAGCCTGATCCATATGTTAGTAAGTCAGCTGTGCATGAGGTCCCTGCCCAGCATGCTTCAGCTCCCCCTTTAAAAAGTCTTTCTGTGGCACACCCACTGCAACACCAAGTCACTGTTCCATTTTCTGCCCACACCACCTCTCTAAAAAGCCAGACATCTCTCATGGGTATGGCTGGCTGCTGCCTGTCTCCACCTGATGCAGGTACAGGTAGAGAGCCCCTCTGTCTCTGGCACTCTCCTGTTTGGCACTTGGCACTGCAGCTATGGATGATGAGCTGCTCAGTGAGTGCATGTAGCCTGGATTTCCCAGACCTCACACATTCTCCCAAGGCACTCTTGGCCTGGATCTGTGAGCTCTCAACTCCAGACTGGGGACCCCTGTCCTAGGAGAGGAGGGAGCCACAAAGCTGTGATTTCTGATCAATCTTTCCACATCTACGGGCACCATGCGTAAGATATTTCCCTTTCAACTTATAAAATCTTGTTACTATCTGTTGTGAAAGTGTCTTCTGTACTCCTTGGCTCAAAACTTCATATCAGCTAAGATTCGTTGTTTGTTGAGGTTATTTGTCAGAATATTGGCTAAGAATCTGAGTTGGGGGATAGGAGAAGTGGACTCAGCTTCCACCTACTCGGCTGCCATTTTTCTCTTAGAGATTCTTTTGTGTTTCTTCAGATCCTCCCCAGAGTGTTAAGTTTATGAGTGTCAGTGTCTCAGGCTCCTTGATTTTTCATTGCTTCTGACTCACCTCTTATGGTGCATGTCTCCTATTACAGTAGTGCTTCCTTTGAACTCTTGTTCTCAGGAATTCCAGAACCTAGGGGACCTCAAGACATTCATAAATCAGGAAGTCAGAGAATTTCACTTCTCTGACTCAAAGATGTACTTTGTTCATGGTCAGCAGAAAGCAGTTACAGAATTATGACTCTCATCTCTATTCCCTCAAGAATGAGGAGTGAAAAATCTCAGGGAGGAATTGTTAGATTCATAAAGGGTCTCAATCTGTTATAAATGCAGTTATAAATGCTATTTCCTGTTAAATGTTAAAATGTAGCATAATATTTTGTAGATGCTGCTGTGCAGAGAATGAGCTAACAGTCACTGAACCAGAAGAACACAGCTAACTGCAAATAAGAAATCAGCATATAATTGATTAATTGATCGAATAGTGTACACATGCAAAGACTAAGCCTCTCTTCCTGGAGGCAGAGCTTTGGATATAAATCCCTTGTCTCTCTTGCTTTAACTAAATAAAACTACCTTGTAACCACCAGTGTCATTTTTAATAGAACACCCCAAGCAACAAATCCCTTGAGTTTGGTAACAATGGGAAAAATGGATACTGTTTGAGGAGAGATGACAAGCATGATTTCCTCTTCTTTCCTGAAGAGGAAAATCTACATTTGGAATTGAGAAACAATGAAACAGAACAAGCAGCTTGGGCACAAATTATTGATACCTTTGGTTCTAGCATTAAGATCCTCAATAGAAGACAATGCTGTTGAAAGCAGTCTCTAAGCATTAAAGGATAAAAACATTCCTTGTCTGATAGTTACTGAGAACAGAGGTGACACATGACTTCCAGAATTATTTATAAGGGGTTTGAGAGTACTGGAGTTATTATTTTTTTTATCAAACAAATAGGAGCAGAACTAGAGGAGTGTTACTTTTGTCAATGTTATTGTGACCTAATCTTATTGTCCATGACCAAGTGAAACAAAAGATATAAATTAAAATTTATGTGCAATCTTAGGTACTTATCTGTGTTCAAAAGCAATGTAGATACTATATTACCCATTTGAAGTTAGAGATTGAAGTTTAATTCAAAAAAAGACATGATACAATATCTAAATCTAGCCTTTATGCATTTAGAGAAAAAAATTAACTGTAATAACCTTGAAGGAACCTGAGATTTTTAAAATTATAAGTATAAATTATATGACCCAGATTTCCTCCTCTCTCACAAACAGGAATAATTTTTGTAAATTGGCTTTAGTTGTATGGCAAGAGGAAGGAAGAAAGGAAAGAATATTGGAAGGAAGAAAGGAATGAAGGAAAGAGGGAAGGAAAGATGGGAGGAAAGAAGGAAGGAATGGGGAAGGAAAGAAGGGACTGAGGAAGTGATGAGAGAAACGGAAGAAGACCAAGTTAGCTGTTTGGTTGACTCACTTAATTAGCTTTAGACAATCTCAAATATTTTCTAACAGACTTTACAGGTAAATCACAGTAAAACCACTCTGTTAGTCCAAGTAACCCCAGAGATTATGAGTATGAATTCATACCCCTAATGTAAATGCTACAGTTTGACTATACAGAAATGGGGAGTACTTAGGGAGCATATATACATATAGAAATAGGTATAGGAAAAAGAAAATTCTAAAAATCCATACCATCCGTTAGTTCTGTTTTTTAAGCTAATATGAAAGTTTTATTTCTTGAGATATAGGTTATTTCCATTTTAATCAGAGCTCTTCATTGTACAAAAATTGCCTTTGAACTCCATTATATTGCATGTGCAAATTACATAATATATTTGTCTTTTTAAAAAATAGTGTAACTTTTACTTTCTTATGATTTTTAGCATGCTCGGTAAAATAGTTTCACTTGTATTTTATGTCTAATATGTGATATTATAATTTTTTTCTATGCAGAGGGCCCATTCGATATTTTTAAATTGTTGTTCAACTACAATTGTCTCCATTTTACCCCCACCAGTCTCCCCTGCCCCACCCACTCCATCTCCTACATTCCATCATTAGTTCTTATTTGCTACTAAAGAATGAGATCCAGAGCAAAGGACCCTTAATTTAGCAGGATTTGCACACATCTAGGGTCATGTTTTGGACTGACTAAGGAATGGTAAGGTAAATTGCTACACGTAATAAATTGGATAGGGGTGTGGAAGGTGATAACCCTTAGAAAGAGGAGAGGTTGAACAGTTTATAATTGCCTATACTAAAGTGTTAAAATGCCAACTTAAGTAAAACAAAATGTCCTGGTGTTCTAGACCTTTAGCGCTAGATGCAATTACCTTGAGTGAGGGGGTTAGGAGAAATCAGAGAAAAGGTCTGAATTTCATAACTGGGCCTTCACAGAACGGAACAAAGAGAATTGCTACAAGAGATGTCTTAGAATTCATAGGAAATTAAAGAAACTTGGAGCCAAAATTGTTATGAAAATTTAGGCCCATAAACATAGAGAAAGCATATAATTTATCCTTGAATTTATTTAAACCTCAAAGGACAGGATGACCCCGGCTGTCATTTTGGCTTTTCAAGCAGGACATCATTGGCAGTAGTAGAATAAGGTAGGTAGCCAACAGCCCAGTGAGACAATAGCCATTCAGCCCTGCTGCTGATTTAAATGTATATAGATGAAAACATTTAGATGGAAATTGCAGTGTGAATTATTTCCCGATTGCATATCACTCATTATTTTTATCTAAAAATATTTTGGTCCCAGAAAACAGAAAGAACTGTAATAGCATGCACTCTGTGACCATGGAGGAAAATTTAGGGAGACTCATCTCACATGACATTTTTCTTTGTAAAGAGCAATGATACATAGATGTTGGTTATGAAGATAGATGGAATGAGCCTCCATGGATCACTTATATCTCAAGTTATCTTTTTATTTGAAACAAGCTACAAACATAGGGAACTAATTATTTTAAAGTCAATTCCTTAATAGGGAAATTGCAGTTTGACATGGGGGCAGGGTGGTTAAGAAGTGTAGAGTCATAGAAAGATTCTGCTCTGAACAAATGAATGAAGCATTTAGTGGTCAGCTCTGTTATGGATTTGATGTTACTATTTCTAGCAAAGTTAAGGATAAAAATTGAGGATTTATACTCACCAATCTGGAGAAAAGGCCTTTAAATAACCTTTTAGACTGTGAATTTAATCGAATCTTCCCATTTATTTCAGTCTACTGGCAGCAGGTTTGCTGGGTGATGTCACCATTTTTAAAAGCTGCTTTATTTTTTGTAATAGCACAGCACCTGCATTCTTCATCTTTAGGGAAAATTTTCAGTATCAGTAATACTTGCTTATAAATTGGAATGCATCAGAGTTCTATTAGAAGGCCGGCCTCACTGACAGGATTGTAGGGAGAATGTATGTTTTGTGCTTATATAGCTTCTTGCAGAAATGGATTATATACAGTTAACTTATGATTAAGGATATGCTAATTTATTTGTCAAGTTTCAAGAAATATAGTTGAGAGAGTGCAAAAAGGAAGATCAAACCAGTATGCCTATCTCATAGATGATGTTGCTAAAGGAAAATATAGCTTCTGTGAATCCTCAAGGCAAATATATGCCCTTTTGTAATCAGTTGAATATATGTGAATCTCTTTTTATATTTTTGACACATAAAGCTTTTCCACATTGAAATCATTTGTATTTATCAGCTTAATATAAAATATAGTACATATTTGCCCTACAGAGGGGATGCTTCCTGTAAAAACCTCTCAGAATTACAAACAATATTGTTTATTCACATGCCTTCTACACAAATTATCTTTTCAAATGTTGCTAAGACTTTCTTTATCACTTGACAAGCTTTTGTCTTTTTTTCTGGCTAGAACATTCCCTGAAACAGTTATGCTAATGCCATGTGAACTTATTTAAACACCGATATTGTACTATTGTAAGCCCATTATAAATATTAGCTAATTTCAACTCTCATAATAACCACTCAAGAGATACATTATTATTACCCTCACTTTGTAGATGAGAAAATTGAGGCAGGTACCGCTGGGAATTTACCAGCAATCTGTTTGATTAAAACTCCTAAAGCCTGGTTCCAATGTCTATCTGCTTAACCATTATTGTATGTCTTCTGTGTGGGGTATAAACTGAGTTTCTTCTCAATAATGATATACTACTCTTTAATTTAAAAATCCTGCTTTCATGCAAAGTCCATCTCTTTCCTTGATCTTTTGGCCTTTTCTTTATATTTCTTTAAAAAAAATTTATTGCATAAAGGACCCATCGACAAAGCCAAACGGGGGAAGGATTGAGGGTGATAGGTGGAGAAAGGTGGGGCTGGGGAAAGTGGTGGCAGGAAAATGTTGATGTGGAGATGATGGGATGGGGTGCAGGGCAGAGGGAATAAAGGGGAGAAAAAAAATGAGACAACTGTAATAGCATAATCAGTGAAATGTACAAATAATAATAATTTTATTGTATTTTTTCCATTATGATTTAGTCTCCTCATATCCCTCTCCTCTCCACAATCACCACACTGCTATCCAAGTCCCTCAGTCCTATTTCCTTTCTACTCAGTCCCTTTACCTGTTAACCACCCCTATCCCCCTTAGCTGTCATCCTGCTCTCTATCTGTGAGCCTGTCTCTGTTTTCCTTGTTAGTTTAGTTTGCTCATTAGGTTCCACATATGAGTGAAATCATTTGGTATTTGTCTTTCTCTGACTGACTTTTCTCACTTAGCCTAATGTTCCCCAAGCCTATCCGTACTGTCACAAAGGGTAAATTTTTCTTCTTTTCTACAGCTGAGTAGCTCTTTACTTCTAAGTTCTAAAAGCTAATTTTGGGTGGTAAGAGAAATAGTGTATAAGCATTATGATATGTGTGTAATGATGGTCACATCACCACTGCCGAACTGCTGCTTAGGTACCATGAGAAATTGTAGGATTCATAAAATCCTGCCTTTTCCACACCTGTAATTCAAATTATATCTCATCAGAATTGCATGCCAGGTACCTGGATCATTCCACAATAGTCAAAACCATGAATGTTAAATCCACACATGCCAAAATTTTATTACAATGGTGGTTAGGGCTAGTGGAGTGTGTTTTCTTAAATGCCTTTGAGCCACCCACAACACCAAATTCACACAATTACTATTTTACTTTATGTAATTCCACTTCAGAAGAATATTTCAAGAGAACTGTTCTATCCTTGGAAAACATTACTCTGCAGCCTCTTATATGTAGATGTGAAATTCATGTTTCCAAATAGAGTTACTCATCTATTTTCATCGATATGACTTTATATCTCCCATCTCTTTTTCCCTCATTCTACTTTGTTTTTGCACACTACTTACATTTATTTCAACTGAGATCAGACTAAAGTATTCAACTTATCTTAAACCAAGATGTAACCTGGTTAGTGTCCCAAGCAAAACTTATCATTTACACAGCTAGGATTTTAATGTTAAAATTTGGAGGGCAAATTTTAAAAATAAACAATCTTTAAAAGTCATTCATGTGGACCCATGATGTACCAGAGGTGTCCCACTGTTTGGCTTTTCTGGGCCACACTGGAAGAAGAGTTATCTTGGGGCACACATTATATACACTGTGACAGGTAATCACATAAAAGTCTCACAATGTTTATTTATTAATCAGTATATTTTATTGATTATGCTATTACAATTGTCTAATTTATTTCTCCCCTTTATCCCCTCCACCCTGCACCTCATCCCATCATCCCCACACCACTTAGTCTATGTTTATGGGATGAACATATCAGTTCTTTGATTTCTCAATATCCTATACTATTCATAGCCTCCCTGTATTTTTTTTTGTCAACATTTTCCTGCCACCAGTTTCCCCAGCCCCACCCATCACCACATCCCACCTTCAATCCTTCCCCTATTTGGTTTGTTGATGGGTACTTCATTCATGATCCTAGATGACCCTTCCCCTCCTTTTCCCCTGTTACCCCCTTACTCCTCTCCTCTGCTGACTATCAGTTTGTGTTTTATTTCAGTGTCGCTGGTTACATTTTGCTTGCTTGTTTGTTTTGTTGATTAGGTTGCACTTATAGGTGAGATCATATGGTATCTGTCTTTCACTTCCTGGTTTATTTCACTTAGCATAATGCTCTCCAGTTCCATCCATGCTGTCATGAAGGGAAGAAGCTCCTTCTTTCTTTCTACTCCATAGTATTCCATTGTGTAAATGTACCACAGTTTTTTGATCCACTCATTAACTGTTGGGCAGTTATATTGCTTCCAGTCTTGGCTATTGTAAATTGTGCTGCTATGAATACTGGGGTGCATAGGTTCTTTTGAATTGGTGTTTCAGGAATCTTACGGTATAACTCCAGCAGTGCAATTGCTGGGTCAAAGGGCAGTTCCATTTTTAATTTTTTGAGGAAATGCCATACTGTTTTCCACAGTGGCTACACCAGTCTGCATTCCCACCAACAGTGCACTAGAGTTCCCTTTTTACCACAACCTTGCTGGCACTTGTTATTTGTTCATTTGTTTATGATAGCCATTCTGACTGGTGTGAAGTGGTATCTCACTGTTTCAATTTGCATCTCTCTCATGGCTAGTGATGCTGAGCATCATTTCATGTGTCTCTGGGCCCTGTGTATGTCCTCCTTGGAGAAGTGTCTGTTCAGGTGATTTGCCCACTTTTAAATTGGATTGTTTTTCTTCCTGGAGTGGAGTCAGGTGAGTTATTTATATATTTTGGAGATCAAATCCATCTGAGGTATTATTGGCAAATGTATTTTCCCATACGGTTGGTTCCCTTTTCATTTTGCTGATGTTTTCTTTAGCCATGCAAAAGCTTCTTATTTTGATGAAGTCCCATTTCTTTATTCTTTCCTTTATGTCCCTTGCTCTAGGGGACATATTGGTGAAAATATTGCTGTGTGGAATACCTGAGATATTCCTGCCTATGTTTTCCTCTAGGACTTTTATGGTGTCGCAACTTATATTTAAGTCTTTTATCCATCTTCAGTTTATTTTTGTGTAGTGTGTAAGTTGGTAGTCAATTTTCATTTTGCAGGTAGCTGTCCAGATCTCCCAACATCATTCGCTGAAGAGGATATTTTTAGTCCATTTATGCTTCTGCCACCTTTGTTGAATATTAATTGACCATCGAGACATGGGTTTATTTCTGGGCTCTCCATTCTGTTCCGCTGATCTATGTGTCTGTTTTTATGCTGGTACCAGACTCTTTTGATTACAGTGGCCTTATAATATAGTTTTATGTCATGTATTGTGATCCCTCCAACTTTGTTCATCTTTCTCCAAATTGCTGCAGCTATTCTGGGTTGTTTATGATTCCATATAAGTTTTTGAATTGTTTGTTCTATATCTGTGCAATATGTCATTGGTATTTTAATATGGATTGCATTGAATCTATAAATTGTTTTGGGTACTATGGACATTTTGATGATGTTAATTCTTTCAATCCATGAACATGGTACATGCTTCCATTTATTTGTGTCTTCCTTAATTTCTTTCTCCAGCATTGTATCTTTTTCTGAGTATAGGATTTTAACTTCCTAGGTTAAGTTTACTCCTAGGTACTTTAATTTTCTTGTAGCTATAGTAAATGGGATTTCCCCCCTGATTTGTGATTCTGATATTTCATTGTTGGTGTACAAAAATACCATCAATTTCTGAATAGTGACTGTGCATCCTGTTGTTTTGCCAAATTCAATTTTAGGTGGAGTAGATTTTTGGTAGAGCCTATAGGGTTTTCTATATACACTATCATGTCATCTGCAAACAATGGCAGTTTTACTTCATCCTTTCCAATATGGATGACTTTTCTTTTCTTGTCTGGTCTCTGTGGCTAGGACTTCTAATACTATGTTGAATAGACACGATAAAAGTAGACATCCTTGCCTTGTTCCCAATCCTAGTGGGAAAGCTTTAATTTTTTCCTGTTTCATATAATATTGGATGTAATTTCTCATATACAGCCTTTATTATGTTGCGGTATGCTCCCTCCACTCCCAATTTGCTGAGTGTTTTTAATATAAATAGGTGCTGTATCTTATCAAGTGCTTTTTCCACATCTATTGATGTTACCATGTGATTTTTGCCTTTCCTTTTGTTTATGTGATGTATTTCATTTATTGATTTGCTAATATTGTACCATCCTTGTGTCCCTGGGATGGATCTCCCTTGATCATGGTGTATAATCTTCTTAATGTATTGCTGGATGCAGTTTGCCAATATTTTGTTGAGGATTTTAGCATCTATGTTCATCAGCAATATTGGCCTGTAGTTTTCTTTTGTTATGGTATCTTTATCTGGTTTTGGGATTATGATGATGCTGGCCTCATAAAAAGAGTTCAGGAGCCTTCCCTCTTTTTGGATTTTTTGGAATAGCCTAAGGACAGGGGTTAGCTCTTCCTTAAATGTTTTGTAAAATTCTCCTGTGAAGTTTTTTGATTACTGCTTCATTTTCACCAGCTGTTATCAATCTACCCAGGCTTTCTGCTTCTTCTTTGTTCAGTTTTGGAAGATTGTATTTTCCCAGGAATTTCTACATTTCATCCAGATTTTCAAATTTCTTGGCATATCATTGTTCATAGTAATTTCTTATTGTCCTTTGTATTTCTGTGGTATCAGTTTTAATCTCTCCTTTTTCATTTCTGATTTTATTTATTTGCATCCCCCCCCTTTTTTTTGTAGATGAGCCTGTGTGTAAAGTTCTGTCAATTTTGTTTATCTTATTGAAGAACCAGCTCCTGGATTTATTGATCCTTTGAAATGTTCTTTTAGTCTCTATGTCATTCAGGTCTGTCTGATCTTGATTATTTCCTTCCTTCTGCTCATTACGGGCCTTGTTTGTTGTTTTCTCTCCAGTTCTTGTAGACGTAGGTTTAGGTTGTTTATTTGAAGTGTTTCTATCTTTTTAGGTAGACCTGTAGTGCTAGGAACTTTCCTCTCAGGCCTGCCTTCACTGTGTCCCTTAGGTTTTGGACTGTTGTATGTTCATTTTCATTTGTTTCCAGAAACTTTTTGATTTCTTGCTTGATCTCTTATTGACCCATTCATTGTTTAATAGCATGCTATTCTTTCTCCATGATTTTGAATATTTTTGAGTTTTTTCCTTGAGGTTGATTACTAGTTTCAAGCCCTTATGGTCTGAGAAAATGCTTGATATGATTTCAATTTTCTTGAATTTGTTGAGGCTTGTTTCGTGTCATGTCATGTGGTCTCTCTTTGAAAATGTTCCATGTGCCTTTGAAAAGAATGTGTATTTTCTTCTCTGGAATGAAAAGTTCTATATATCAGTTAAGTCCATTTGATCTAATGCATCATTCACTTTTGCAATATCTTTGTTGATATTTTGTTTGGATGATCTATTTATTGTCGACAATGGGTTATTAAAATCCCCAGTATAAGTGTGTTTCTGTCTAATATTTCCCGAGGTTCTCCAGGATTTTCCTTATATATCTGGGTGCTCCTACATTGGGTGCATATAGGTTTACAATGTTTATGTCTTCTTGATGTTTCTTCCTTTGAGTATTATGAATTGCCTTTGTGTGTCTCTTTTTATGGGTTTGTTTTGAAGTTTATTTTTTCTGACAAGCAAGCTTTGCTACCCTGGCTTATTTTTCCTGTCAATTTGCTTGGAATATTTTTTTCCAGCCCTTTACTTTTAGTCTGTGTAGCCCTTTTGTTCTGAGGTGGGTCTCTTGTAGACAACATACGTGCGGGTCATGTTTGCCGAGGCTTGCTGGATAAAGTAGTCTTGTTACAGGCCTTTGATTTTCTTTACTCAGAATATTTCTTGCTATTCTCTTCTGGCTTATAGTGTTTCTGTGGAGAAGTCAGCTGCTAGCCTTGTATGTTACTTCCTGTTTCTTCCTGGCTGCCATTAAGGTTCTCTCTTTGTCCCTCATATTTGCCATTTTAATTATGGTTTGTCTTGTAGTGGGTCTCTTTGGATTCCACTTGAATGGGACCCTCTGTGCTTCCTGGACTTGTGTGACTTTTTCTCTCCTCAAATTAGGGAAGTTTTCCATCATTACTTTTTCCAACAGGGTTTCTATTCCTTGCTCCTCTCCTTCTCCTTCTGGTATTCCTGTTACACCGATATTATTATGTTTCATGATGTCCTGCATTTTCCATAACCACTCTCCATACTTTTTGGCCTTTTTTCATTTTCTTGCTCTTTCTGGGAGTTTTTTCTACCATGTCTTTCAGCTCACTCTTTTGATCATCTACTTCATCTATCCTGCTTTTGTGCCCTTCTACTGTGTTATTTAATTCAGAAATTGTATTCTTCAGTTCCTCTTGGCTCTTGTTGATAGTTTCTGTGTCCTTTTTCATGCTGATATAGTTTGCAGTCAGTTCCTTGTAGTTTCCCTGTAGTTTTTTGTAATTCCCACTGACCTCACTGAGTTCAGTGAGCTTCCTTATAACCATTGTTTTGAACTCAATATCTGATAGTTTACTTGCCTCTATTTCATTAGTAGTGTTTCTGAAGATTCCTCCTTTCCTTTCAGTTGGGGTTTGTTGTTTTTTGTCTTCCCATTATTTGGCTACCTGTGCAAAACCAGAAAGCTCAGGAAACAAACCCATGACTGCAAATAGAACTCCTCCTACAATTCCATTATCAACAGTGATTGAACTAGTATTAATAAGGCTGAAAATAGATTCAGCCTATTACAAGAAAGGAGAGAAATAAACTATAGTATAAAATCTGGTATCTTAATATGCACCAACTTGATGAACAAGAAATGAATGTTAGAAAGCTATGTAGGAAAGAATATTGCAAATCATGGACAAGACCACCATGGATTTCATCTCAGTAGCCTCTAGTGTTTACTGCTATTTTTCTTTCTGGATCCACCTCTGGTGATGACAGATGTTGACCCCATATGACTTTAGGCAGTCTGTTTGAGACTTCTTGAGATACTGTCTATGACTGCCTCCTTTCTTCAGTTATTAATCTAGTCACTCTGTGCTCAACAATCAAGCTTAAGCACCATAGGGCAGGGCTGTATCCCTCCTGGGGTTGAGGCTTATATTTCCCCTCAGGCTGCTGCTGCTCAGAGGAGAGTGGTCTGTGTGAGCTTGATGGCTGCTCCCTTATGGGGGGTGATTCAGCACCAGGATCCCAGAGTCTACTCTCTCAGTTCTCTCCCCAGTGTCTCCATCCCCAGTCTCTCTTCAGGTGTCTCTAGTCCAACCTGCTCCCCCTTTGCAAGGATCTACTGTCTGTGGCTGCCACTCTGTACTCAGCAATCAGGCTTAAGCACCACAGGGCCAGGGCAGAGTCCCTCCTGATGGTGGGGCTATTGTTTCCTCTTAGAATGCTGCCACTCAGGGGACTGGTCTCCTAGAGCAGGATGGCTGCTGCTGTGTGGGGGATGACCGAGCCATGGAATCCTGGTTGCTACTTTCTCAGTTATCTCCCCCAAGCCGCCCTCCCCAGTTTTTCCTCATGCATCTCTAGCCCACTCTGCTCCCACCTTTGTTGGAGCCCACGGTAAGTGGTTGCAGATGAAAATTTACGCGTTGGCCCTTTAAACAGCTCTTTCAGTCTCCAGCCACCCATCTCTGGCAGAAAGCAGCCCTGCCAGTTTTTGTAGCTGTCTATTATCTGTGTACTTTTGGACTCTGGTGCTGCAGGCTAGGGATCCTCACGTTTTACTTAGACCCCGCTCTTTTCTGGGGGACCCAACTGGCCACTGAAATATCTCTCTGGCACTGCCCCCTGAGGGTGCCCACCTAGGCTTCTTGTGTCCCTGCTACACTCCTTACCAGTCAGGTTTTTCTGAACTGATTCTTCAGCCTGTCTGAGGTTGTAAGGCTTCTCTCTTGCTATGGTTCAGTTGTTTGTTCCGGGCGATTTCTCCACAATTTAGCTGTAATTCCAGATTGGGAGGAGCTCAGTGTGACTTCCATTCAGTCCTCGACCATCTTGAGCATCTCTCATAATGTTTTAGGTAAATTTATAATTTTGTGTTGAACCATATTCATAGCCATCATGGGTTGAAAGCAGCCTACAGGCTGTGAGTTGGACACCCCTGATACACAGAGCAAAACCTATGGAACTGTGTAATAGAAGTGTTCTGTTATATTTAATAAGTGATAATTTCCCTTTTATTTCTTTAGTCACTTTTTCATGTCTAGTTTTTAATTTACTTCTTACTATGATTCTTTTTTTAACCAGGAGGGGCATGTTTTAAAAATATTTTATAGATAGTGCTGCCTTACTTTATATTTGTAGTATAGTTAGATTGTTTAAGCTCTTGCAACACTGAACATTGCTCATTTAGTGATTTTGAAAAGAGCTTGAATGGCTTCTTTTTTTTTTTTAATAATCTATGGCATCTGAACAAGAGTTATAAATTAGATTCAAGTAAGTCAGTGGTCGTCTAGCATGTGAATCATTTAGGAGACCATTAAAGTAGGCTACTGGGTTCCAGCCTTCAAAAATCTGATTCAGTTGGTTTAGTCTGGCACCCAGAAATTGTTTTTTTGATAACCATTCCAGAGATTCTGATGCTGTTGCCCCATGGAAAACACTGTTTCACAGTGGTCAGTGCTGAGCCTCCACCACAATACCATCTATTAAAGAGGTTCCAATAAATGATATGTCAGTTTATTTGTACACTAGATATCATGAAATAAAATGACAAATTAATATACAGATAGCCAATAGACACATGAAAAGATTCTCAACATCACTAATCATCAGAGAAACACAAATTAAAATCACACTGAGATATCACCTCACTGCTGTCAGAATAATAACATCAAAACATCAACCAAGAAGTGCTGGTGAGGATGTGGAGCAAAGGGAACCTTCACGTGCTGCTGGTTGAAATGCAGATTTGTGCAGCTACTGTGGGAAACAGTATAGAGTTCCTAAAATCTGAAAAGTGGAACTGCCTTATGACTCCGCAATTCTACTTCTGGCAATATAACCAAAGACACCCAAAACACGATTTAGAAAGAATATATGCACCCTTATTTTCATTGCAGCATTGCTTACAATCCAAGAGTTGGAAGAAGCCCATGTGTCCATTAGTATATAAATGGATAAAATAACAGCAGTATATTTACATAATTGAAAACTACTCAACTGTAAATAAGAATGAAATTTTACCTTTTGTGACAGCATGGTTAGACCCAGAAGGCATTATGCTAAGTAAAATAAGTCAGACAGAGAAAGGCACATATCACATGATTTCACATATATGTAGAATCTAATGAACAAAGCAAACAAAATATAAATAGACTCATAAGGACTGAGAACAGACCGACAGCTGTCAGAAAGGGAGGGGTTTTGGGGGACTGGATGAAAAAGGTGAAGGGATTAAGAAGTACAAATTGGTACTTACAGAATAGTGACAGAGATGCAGATTATATCATAGAGAATAGAGTCAATAATATCAAGATAACTATGTATGGGGCTAGGTGGGGCTGCACATCTGCAACTAATACAAAATAATATTGAATGTAAACAGTAATTTAAAAGTAAAAATGAAAGAAGCGTAAGTACTTTTAAAAGTTCCACAAATATCTTTTTGTCTCATTAAAAAGGTGTCATTTTATTATGGTGTGTGTATATATATATATATATATATATATATATATATATGAATTTTGGATCAGGAAAAGAAAAAAATTGGTAAAAATAGCAAGGAAGCTGTGAAGCAAGGAAGCAGTGAAGCAAGGAAACTTGGTAAAATCATAATTATAGAAACCTTGTAAAATTTTCCTTTAAAGTTTATGAGATTTCCACTCAGACACAAATACATTTAACTGCGTTAATGATATAATACATGTCTCCATAGTGCTCACTATTTGCTTGAAACTTCTATTTCTAGATATTTAATGAAAGCTAGGTCTCAACTCTGGAGCAGCTTAGTTTTCTGTTTTGCCTAGTACGTAGCACTGGGGAGATGACCTCCTAGAAGAGTGATTTTAAGATTAACAAGGCTAACATAAAATGTTTTAACTTCTCTTCATTTTTGCTGATGTTTCATAATCTACAGTAAAATTTCATTTTTCTATTTTAAAACTTTAATCTCTGACAAAATTCAAATCCTTTCCAGATTTAGCATGCATGAATGTCTGGTACTTTCTGGGAGAAAGCTCTATAATAGGAAGAAAGCATGAAGCCCTTTCCTCGAGAGTGTCTAATATTGAAAAAAAAGAAGTCAAGAATCAGAATGGGGGAATGGTCACTAAGAATTCCAAACTGGGGAGAAAGAATGCAAAGCGCTGACTACTTGGAATAAGAAAGCAAATGGTATGAGTGAAGTATGTAGGAATAAAAAATAAACTGAAGCTCAAAGACTCATTACTTACTTTATAAAGCTTCCTAAGTTTCCCTGCCTTCATACTATAAATATAATAACCTTCAAAGTATGGCTCATCAACTTATATACATTTCTCATTTTTGTCTCACTCTGTTTTTCCAGTTTTGGAAGGAAGTAAAAAGAAATAGAAATGGCAGAAGGTGAACCACAACTATTGACTAGCCAGGAAGAAGAGAACATTATTCTATAAAGGACATAAGGTTAAATTTGTTAATTCATTAAACACATACTTATTTTTAATATACTCTTGGGAAAGACATGTAAATAAATAAGTATGAAGTAAATATATTTCATATAAATAATATGCAGCTGAGTTCTTGGGAGAAAAGTATAGAAGGAGGATAGGGTGTTTGGGAGAGATGGGGCATGGTTTTTGTTATGGAGTGACCAGAGGGAGTTCCAAAATAAACTGATATTAGAGGCGAGACTCAAAGCAAAGGAAGGAGCTGTTCAGAGAGAACTGTTAAGTACAAAGGCCCTGAGGCAAGAACATCCTTAGTTTGTTCAAGGAATGAAATGGAGCCCAGTGTAAACACATTTTTGTGGTAGAGGATGAAAGTCAGAGGAAATAATGTTCATGAGGCAGTGTGGTTCTGA
Source organism: Mormoops blainvillei (assembly GCA_004026545.1). Taxonomy (NCBI): domain Eukaryota; kingdom Metazoa; phylum Chordata; class Mammalia; order Chiroptera; family Mormoopidae; genus Mormoops; species Mormoops blainvillei. Next base: position 91,557 of record PVJD01001551.1, on the reverse strand, counting down.
TCACTCATGCTTTGAAGACATTTTAAGGATGTTACACTTTAATAGTGATGAGAAACAATTGGAGGATATTGAGTATTAACCTGGCTGCTTTGCTGGGAAAAGACTGTGAAAAGGCAGATGGATGCAGAGAAACCAGCTTGGAGGCAATGATGGTTCAGATCAGGGTGGAACAATAGGTGGTAAGAATTAGTTAAAATGTCATTGAATACATTTGATCAGTAATTCATTCAGTAAAATAAATATTAATGAGCAGGTACATGAGTCAAGATGCATGTTCTATGCTGGAGAGATATCAAACAAGACAAAGTCCATGTCTGTCATCAGTAAACACACAGCTTTAATGAGACGGATATGTAAACACTGGTTTTTAATTCATTATATGATAATTGAATCTAGTAGAAAGACAAGATTCTTTTTTCTTAGGGAATGGAAAGCATCAGCAAAGATTACCCAGAAGAAAAGATGCTTGAGCCAGGTCATGAATGAGGAGCAGAAAGTTGGCAGGAGCATAAAGGAAGGCAAATAGAAGGTCTTCCAGACACAGAATAGAAATAAAGGCTCATGGACATGAATAAATGGTATATTTAGGGGCTGTGAGTAGTTTTGTATGACGGTTGCATTTATTCAAGCTAGGTGTGGTAGTAGACAAAGTTAAGGAAATGTGGAGCAAAGGGGAAGAATTAGTGTATTGAGGCAAGGGGTTTGCATATTGTCAGCAACATTATGGGGATTCACTAAAGGACCTTATGCAAGAAAGTAGAATCAGCTCTATATATTCTAGAAAGATTAAGTCTCTCCATTTATAGGAGCATTCCAGTCAACTTTAATTATATAGTTACATTTTGGTAACAAAGCAGTATATTGTAAAAATGTTGTATAACTTCCTTTTCAAACATGATAATGAGCACTTACTGTGTCAGACACAGGACAGAGGACATTGCTCACATTAATTCATCAGATCTTCAGTAATGCCCAGTGAGGTAATTGTTATGTTAACTCCCTTTTAGAGATAGAATATCAATACGTTGAGAGGTTCAGCAACTCGCACAAATTCCTACATGACTAGTGATGGGTGGGGACTGGGCTCTAAACCTCTGCAGATATAGCTTAAATGTTCTTCTTTATTATTGATTTTTGAGAGAGAGAGGAAGGGAAGGAGGGAGGGAGAAAGAGGAGAAAAGGACATTTATTGGTTGCTTCTGTATGTGCCTTGACTGGAAATCTAAACCACGATCTTGGCGTACCAGGAGGAAACCTATTTTTAGTAACCTCTGTTTCACTTTGATGTTCCAAGAAAAGGTTACTAAAAAAAGGTTTCAAATAAAGATATTAATCCAAATCAAGCCCTCTAATTTAGGCTAACATAAATCATAGTTTATTAATTTAATTGTGTATGTTGTAAAGAATAAAAAGAAATAAATAATGTCCCAGATGTTGAGAATTACTTTATTCAGTGTATAGAGTGAATGTACATATAGATTTGCTGAGTAGAAGTTTTTACTAGAACGTCCTGGTGTAAATTTTGACTGGCAAAGATAGGCATCCTAATCTAGTTGGCTATGTCCACTCAAGCAAACAGTTTTCTTGAATGATATTTTTCCACTATATCACAATCCACTTTATTGATAGTCTGTAGAATTTGGCTGTAGTCTAAGGTATCCAGCCCCTTCCATGCAATACAATGAAACTATCCTGCCAGTAGAAACTCAAGGAATAAAGGACTGGGGTTGGAGAGAAGTGGGGAAAGGGATGCTCAGAAATTTGTATCCCATTGGGAGGAATTTATTAGGGACTAAGATGTAATTACTGATACATTGATTTGTTATTGACAATCTCTTCAAATATATACTTTATTGGCAAAAAAAAAAGACAAAAAAACACATTCCAAATTTCTCAGAGAATTACCAAATTCTCTGGAGAATGTTCAGAAATGTACAAAGATCAGGTCCAAATATCCCAGGGTTATAGATTCTAAAAAGCAGATCAGTAGGATGCAATGTGTGATTTCATGCTGAAAAATAAAATTCCTAGTCACTGGGAAAAATTTCTGTAAAAAAAATCTCCCCAAAATTTCATTTATATGTGGGTGGACCCCCCAAAACTGGAATTATCTTCTATAGGGTTGGTCCCCTGTAGTACAGGTTTCCCTGTTAGGTGAGTGTTCTAGGAACCCATCTCTATCAGTGTACCAGCTGGCACTTTTGTGACAGGCTGCATTCAGCTACAGCAAAGTTTTATTTAAGAGACTCAACACATTTGCCCATTTCATGATGGATAATTTAGGAGCACACCTGTCCACACTGCACTGAGTGTTAATCATTTTTTCACCAAAAATGGCATGACCCCCGTGCTCCACCTTCCCTATTCACCTGGTCTTGCCCCAAGCCACCTTTTTTTTGTTTCCCAAGATGAAAAAATTCCTCACAGGGAAAAGTTTTGCCAATGTGGAAGAAGTGAAACAAAAAATGGCAGAAGCACTAAGCACAGCAGCAGAAGCACTAAACAGCATGTAAACTGATGAGTTTAAAAAATTTCAGCAGTGGAAAAATGTCTCAATGGGTGTATTGCATCAAATGGAGAGTACTTTGAAGGTGATTGAAGTTTAAAAATGTAAGAATAAATACATATTTTAATAAATAAATTCCATTTTGGGGGTATATACATAAATGAAAATTATCTAGATTGCTTCAAAAAGTTTGTTGAAGAGGATTGGAGAGGATGTTGAAAATATTTAGGGAGACCAATATTGCATTGAAAAATGGAGTGAAAGTTTTAATTTGGTTATATTTTATATTCCAGTAAGATAGAGAAAAGGAAGATATAATTTCAAAGTGTTAGGTAGACCTTGATAATTTATCATTTCCAGTACCATGCCTAAGACAAGTTTCATCCTTGGTAGCACAGATAAGTTTTGACAATGCACTAATCTCTTAATATTTACTAATGTATGTTTGTAACAGGGGAAACTCCCTCCCCCCAGAAATGGGGAGGGGTGGAGAAACACACACCACTTTCCAGGGACAACCAGCTAACCTGGACTTTACAAGATCCTTCTCCCTTGCATGAAGGCTCCCCTTCACTCCAGACACCCTTGGTTTGGAACTTCTGGACCAGGGGATAAGTAGGACTACATACCTTGATCATCAGGAAGTAGTTACAGAAGTACAAGACCTTTGTCCTTCTGCCCTTGTCAGATTACAAGTGTCCAGAGTGTTAAAGTAGAAAATTACAATGGGGGGAATTCCCCTCTGGAAATGAGGAGGTGTGGAAAAGCACCAAAGGTGGCACATGCATGCATTGCTCCAGCAACTGGTTTGATGCGTGAATAACAAAAATAAAGGTGCACAGCAGCTGGTGCCAAAAAGAAGAAGGTGATTGGTTGGGAAGGACATAAACTTCCATCTGCTTCCACTGTGCAGGGAATTCTAGGGGAAGCCTTTAAAAGAAGAGGGTGCAAGAATACTGCCCTCTCAGGTTCTCTCCCATCTTCTGGACTGATAGGGGCTGGAGTTCCAGGGCCCTGGACCTTGGGGACTAAGTGGCCTAGGAGCATGTCCTTGGGCCCTTTCCTGAGCACTCCAGTGTGGTCCTGGAGTGCAGCAAGCTCTGGTAAAAGGGGAGAGGATGAGGCTAGGGAGGTAGGCCAAAGGAAGCCTGGGCCTGACAAACCTCGCAGCCCCCTGCCCAGGTGGGAAGCTGCAGCAGATGCTGCCTGCCCGCAGCCCATGCCTCTGGCATAGGCCCAACAAGTCCCATGATCCTCCATGAGCACTTTGGGCATGATCTGGAACACTACAGGTACTATGAGCAAGGCTGGCAAGAAGGGAGAGGCCAGGTAAGGAGAGGAGATTAGGGCTGGCACTTCCCGGGAGGCAGCTGGATGATAAGCCCTGCACCCCTCAACCCTCCCCTGAATGCAAAGCCATGGGAAACTGCTGTGGCAGCCCCAGCAGCCTGCTCACTCCTCCAGCAGAGAGGTCAGGGGTAGGCATCAAGTAATCTACTCTGTGCTCCCACAGAGTAGAAAATTTCATTTTCTTTTCTGTCAGACTCTGTCTCTAAAGTCATTGCTTATGGCGGCAGGCAGTGGGAACCCACTGGTTGTTTGGTTACATGTCTAATCTTTAATATAGTATATACTGCAATTAAATTACTTTTAAACTCTCATTCTACTCTCTTACATTATTCATGCAGTAGGTAGCTCAGTCCTTTCAGGTTTCAGCTGGTTCAGCAAATATGTCTGATGATCAAAGCCTTCAGTCCTCCAGGAGTTTTCTGTGTCACTCCTCATTGCTCTGAGGTTAAAACTACTTTTGTGGACGTGATTGCCCAAGGTCTCCTGTAATGTTCTCTTCCCTGTAGCTATGGAGATGAAACTTATACAGCTTTTTTCCTACTTGTATCATGCTTCATATCCACCAACACAGCACATAACTGATTAGGTGACATATTTAAATCTACCAGCACAAATTCACCGACTACTATTATTTAAGTATGTGATCACTTGAATCTTCTGTGGCCAACTTTTTATTTCCATTATCCTTACATTCCAGTGTGTTGTTTTAAGTAGTTATGGTTGATCTAAATACTTTGTTCAATATCTTCTGTTAAGGGAGAAGTAGGAGACTGGGTACCTAGGCCAAGAAAGTGAATTTTATTTTATTTTTTAAAAGTAAATATAAGTCATTCTTTTTTTAAGATTATATATTTTTTATTTTTAAATAAAAGAGAGGAAAAGAAGAAGAGAGGGAGAGAAACAGCAATGTGGGGTTGCCTTTCACGCACCCCCTCCTGGGGACCTCATCTGCAGCGCAGGCATGTGCCCGGACTGAGAATAGAACCAGTAACCCATTGGTTTGCAGGTGCTCAATCCACTGAGCCACACTAGCCAGGGCTGAATTTTAGATTTATTACTATTGACACAATACTAAAATCCATACTAATTCATGGGTACAGAATAGTGCAGCATGCCAAAATGTGTCCTCATGTTATCAGAGACACTGAACAACAATTAACAGAAATCTAACAAGCTGAAAAAACAAAAGATCATGGAAAAATACATGTGGTAGTTTACTGTTTTACGTTACTTACTGTTAGGATGACACAGAAGATAGCATAAGAGGCTGAGCTATGGAGTACTGAGTAGGGAGAAAACATGGTACACAGCAGCCAAAATGACACAATGAAAAGAAAATTTGTAGGAATCTGGAGATCTGAACTCAAAATTTGGTTCCATAGAAGATACTGTTGGTGCCCTACCAAGAATCCTATTATTGGACTGACGTGCCACATTAAACTTCATCAGCCTCCTGAAAATTGCCTCATGCAGAAAATATTAAGTAATTACCTGAATCCCACCTCCAGGAGGCACACCTCCAAATATATATATTTGTGTATATATTTAGGTACAAATATACATATATATACACATCCAAATATATATGTGGATATATACATATATATTTTTATATAATATATAAAATAAATATATGACAAATATATAAATAAAATCTGGATATATATATCCAGAAACTATCCGCCCATGTAGTATGAAAAATTAAGTTACTTACTGTGGCAAATACAAGATACAAGAAACATTGTATACAGGACAGTGATGTTTCAGGACCTTTAAAGGAGGCACCTTGAGACCTCATACAGTTCTCCCAATCACCATCAGCTTCCTATTGTATTTTCCTGGATCTTATCGATGGTCAGAAATTTCTTCCCTTTCAAAAATGATTTTAGTTTTGTGAAAAGCCATAAGCTGCAAGACTTCAAATCTGGCATGTAGGGGGGCTGAACCACCTGGGTGATCTGATGTTTCACCAAAAACTCTGCAAAAGATGTGATGTTTGAGCAGGTGTGTTGTCATGATGAATTTGCCAATCACCAGTTGCCCATAGCTGTGACCTTCTGAATCATCCGAATAATTTCCATGGAGGAATGTGCAAACTTAAAGCAGAATTTGATGCAGATTTTCTGCTCTACTCATTCAGTCATTTTGAATGTGATGGCCACACAGTACACATGCTCACCCAACAGAGTCTACAGTCCCCTTTGACTAGCACAGTGAAGTCATCATTATTTATGCATGCGCATTTCAGTCCACTCTCGTTGGTTGCCAGGTTGCATCGATGCTGTGTAAAACATCTTGTTTATTAACAGTGGTTGGACTTTTTCTGAAGATTATGTGTGTGTATGTAGATATATATACATGTATATATATCTACATACACACACATATAATCTACTATATGCAAAAGTCTGGCCAATATGAAAAGGTTGGGGTTTCTATTTTTTTCTTTTTTTAAAATACAGCGTCCAGCAGAAGTAAGGCCTGCTTGAGTATAGTTGGTAGGATAATAATATGGGGGTAATAATTTATAGTTTAATTTGAACATTTCACCTAAAATGTCATGGTGTTCTTGAGTGTGATATTGTTAGGTTATAGAATTGCATGCTTATGATTTTGTAATAAAACAGGGGCATTATTTGTGCTGTACCCTGTTATTTTATTGTTTATGCTAATGCAGTTATCACACTTTTCCCCCTTTGTCCCATTTCACACAACCCTTCCCCCAATTCAATAGTCAGTCCCAAAACCATTGTCTATGTCCATAGGTCCTTCATATATGTTCTTTGACTAGTCCTTTCACCTCCTTTCAATGTCTCCACTGCCTCCCTCTCTTTTACAGCTGTCAGTCTATTTCATAATTCTATGCTTCTGGTTCTATTTTGTTCATTAGTTTCTTTTGCATTTGATTCCCCTTATAAGTGATATAATATGATATCTATCTTTTACCAACTGACTTATTTCACTTAGCATAATAGTCTCCAATTCTATCCATGGTGTAGCAAAAGGTAGAAATTCCTTTTTTTTTTTCAGTTGTGTAGCATCCCATTGTGTAAATTTACTGCCACTTTTTAATCCACTGTCTACTGGTAGGTACTTAGGCTATTTCCAAATATTGACTATTATAAATATCACTGCTATGGACATGAGGGCCATACATTTTTTTTGAAATGTTTCAGGATTCTTAGGGTGTATTGCCAGCAGTAGAATTTCTGGGTCAAAAGGAAACTCCATTGTTAATTTCTTGAGGATATTCCATACTGATTTCCACACTTCCCCCAATTCAGTATTCTACACCATTCTACATTCCCACCACCAATGCACTAAGGCTCCCTTTTGTACACACATTTGCCTTCTTGTTTGTTGATTTATTAATGATAGCCTTTTTGGAAGCTGTGAGGTGATATGTCATTGTGGTTTCAGCTTACATCTCCCTGATGACTAGCGATATTGAGCATTTTTTCATATGTCTATGAGCCATATATATGTATGTCCTCCTTGAAGAGGTATCTATTCATGTATGTTAACATTTTAAAAATTATTTTATTGTATTTTTATATTAGCATTTTACGCTCCTTATACCTTCTTCTCCACTGCAGACTCCACACTGTGATCCATGTCCATGAGTCCTTTCTCCTTTTGCTCAATCCCTTTACCCCCTAACCTCCCCACCTTAGCTGTCATCCTGCTTTCTATGAGTCTGTCTATATTTTGCTTGTTATTTCAGTTTGTTCATTAGATTCTATATATGAGTGAAGTCATCTTGTACATTTCTTTCTCATACTGGCTTACTTCACTTAGCATAATGTTCTCCAGGCCCATCCATGCTGTCACAAAAGGTAAAGTTTTCTTCTTTTTTACAGCCAAGTATTATTCCATTGTGTGAATGTCTCCTAGTTGTTTTAACCACTTATCTACTGATGGACACTTGGGCTGCTTCCACTATCTTAGTGATTGTAAATATTGCTGCAATAAACATACGGTTGCTTATGTTCTTTGAATATGCATTTTGAGTCCTTTGAATATATTACCAGAAGTGGGATTTCTGGGTCAAAAGGTGATCCATTTTTAATTTTTTGAGGTATCTCCATACTTCTTTCCACAGTGGCTGCACCAACATGCATTTCCACCAACAGTGCCAAAGGGCTTCTCTTTCTTCACATCCTTGTCAACAATTGTTATTTGTTGATTTATTGACAATAGTCATTCTGAGAGATGTGAGATGATATCTCATTGTGGTTTGAAATTATATTTCTCTGATGATTAGTGATGTTTAGCATCTTTTCATATGCATATTGGCCACCTGTATGTCCTCTAGAGAAGTGTCTGTTTAGGTCTTTTGCCCATTTTTTAATTGGGTTGTTTGGTTTTCTGGTGTTGAGTTTTGTGAGTACTTTGAAAAATTTGAATATTAACCCCTTATCACATGTATTGGCAAATATATTCTCCCATTCTGTGGGTTGTCATTGTTTTTTGATGATTTCCTTTGATGTGAAAAAACTTTTTAGTTTGATATTGTCCCATTTGTTAATATTTTTTTGTTTCTTTTGTGTGGGAATCTATATATGATAAAATGTTGCTATGAACAATGTCTGATATTTTGCTGCTTATGTTTTCTTCTACAATATTTATGGTTTTGAGTCTAACATTTGAGTCTTTAACCCATTTTGAATTTATTCTTATTGTGGTCTAAGAAGGTGGTCCAGTTTCATTTTCTGCACATATCTGTTCAATTTTTTCCAGCACCTTTTATGGGATAAACTATCTTGAACCCATTGTATGTGCTCGATTCCTCTGTCAAATATTAATTGACTATAACAGTGTGGGTTTATTTCTGGGCTCTCTATTATGTTCCATTGATCTATGAGTCTGTTTTTATGCCAGTACCTTGTTATTTTGATTACTATGACCATATATAGTTTCACAGTAGGTAGCGTGATTCCTCCAACTTTGTTCTTCCTTCTCAGGATCACTGTTGCTATGCAAGGAATCTTGTGGTTCCATAAAATTTTTTGAAATGTTGGTTCTAGTTCTGTGAAGTACATCATTAGAATCTTGATAGGAATTGCACTGAATCTATAGATTGCACTGGGTTGTATGGACATATTAATGAGGTTAATTCTTCCTATTCATGAATATGGTATGTACTTCCACTTGTTTGTAGTTTTTCCAATATCTTTCTTTAGTGTCATAATTTTTGTGTACATGTCTTTTACTTCTTTGATTATATATTTCTACATTTTTATTCTTTTTGAAGCAATTGTGAAAGGGATTTTTTAAAATTTCTCTTTCTGTTAGTTTATTATTGCATATAAAATGCAACTAATTTCTTGACTAATTTTGTATCTTGCTACTTTGCTGAATTCATTAATCAGCTCTAGCTCAGAATCACCAATGGCTACAAACACGTTGCTCAGAGCCAACCACGAGCAGCATCTGACAAAAGACTTCACAATAGTCTTAGCAGAAATACCTAATACACAGAAACGAATATGAAAAAAACAGCCAAAATGTCAAGACAAAGACACACTCCAAAAGAAAGAACAAGAGAATTTTCCAAAGAAGAACTAGATGAAATGGAGGCAAGCAATTTATCAGTTAGAGAGTTTAGGGTAATGATTATAAGGATACTTCACAGCATGAAAAAGACATGGAAACTGTAAAAAGGACCAGTCATAAATAAAGTATGTAATATCTGAAATAAATAGTATACTGGAAGGAATAAACAGCAGGTTAAATGAAGCAGAAGATTGATCAGTGATTTAGAAGTCAAGGTAGAAAAAAAGAAACCAACACCCAAGCAGAGCAGCAAAAAGAAAAAAAGAATATGAAAAAATGAGGAGAGCTTAAGAAAACTTTGGGACAACTTGGAGCAGAACAACATCCACATCATGGGAATACCAGATGGAGGAGAATGAGCAAAGGATAGAGAAGTTATTTGAAGAACTAATGACCTAAAACTTCCCTGATCTGATGTAGGAAAAACACACACAAGTCCAGGAAGCTCAGAGAGTGCCAAAAAAATTGGACTTAAAGTGGCTTACACCAAAATACATCCTAATTAAAATGGCAAGGCTTAAAAAAAATGAGAGAATCCTAAAAACCACAAGAGAAATGCAGATAGTTACATTCAAGGGAGCACCAATTAGACAATCATCTGATTTCTCATCAAGACCATTTCAGACAAAAAGAGAGTGGTATGAAATATTTAAAGTGATGAAAAACAAGGACCTATGCCCAAGGCTACTTTAACCAGCAAGGTTGTCATATAAAATCAAATGAAAAACAAAGAGCTCAATAGACAACAAACAGCTAAAAGTATTTAATAACACCAAACCAGTACTGCAAAAAATGTTAAAGGGCTTGCTAAAGAAGAAGAAAAAGAGAAAGAAAAAATAGAAGAAAATAGTTAACAATAAAATGGCACTGAATATTATGTACCTATCAACAATCATCTTAAATATAAATGGCTTAAATGCTCCAACCAAAAGACATAGGGTAGTTGATTGTATGAGAAAGACCCATATATATGCTGCCTCCAAGAGACCTAATTCAGATAGAAAGATACAGACTAAGAATAAAGAAATGGAAAATAATATTTCATGCAGATGGAAAGGAAAAAAAGAGTTAGGTTAGCAATACTTATATCCAGCAAAATAGTCTTTAAAACCAAGGCTATAGTAACAAAGAAGGACACCACATAATGATAAAGGAACAATACAATAAGAAGATATATCCCTAGTAAACACTTTTGTACCTAACATTGGAGCACCTAAATGTGTAAAGCAAATCTTGATGGACATAAAGGGAGAGATCAACAGAAATACAGTCAAGGTCATGAATTTTAACACATCATTGACTTCAATGGATAGATCTTCCAGGCAGAAAATCAACAAGGAGATAACAGCCTTAAACAACACACTAGATTAAATGGATTTAATTGATGTCTTCATAGCATTTCACCTCAGAGCAGCAGAATACATACTTTTCAAGTGTACATGGAACTTTTTATAAGATAGACCACATGTTAAGACATACAACAAGTCTCCATAAATTTAAGAAGATTGAAATCATATTAAGCATATTCTCTGACCATAATGCTATAAAACTAGAAACAATAAAAAGAACACAGAAAAGCATGCCAAGACATGGAAGCTAAATAACTTGTTTTTACATTGAATGGGTCAAAAATGAGATCAAAGAAGAAATTATAAGATACCTTTGAACAAATGAAAATGAGAACATAGAAATCCAAAATCTGTGGGACACAGGGAAAGCAATCCTAAGAGAGAAATTCATAGCATTACAAACCTATCTCAAAAACAGGAAAAAGTTAAAGTAAATAGTCTAACTTTATACCTACAGGAACTTACAAAAAAACAACAAAGCCTATTTTTTAAACTGAATTATTAATATTCCTGATGTTGATTCCTATAGGTTCTTTATGTATTTTGGAGATGAACCCTTGTGTGATGTATCATTGGCAAACATGTTCTCCCATAGTGTTGGTTCCCTTTTCATTTTGATGATGGTTCTTTTAGTTGTGCAGATTTTTAAAATGATGTAGTCTTGTTTATATTTCCATTATTTCCCTATTGGAAAAATATAGTTATATGAGATATCTGAAAAATTTATTGCTTATGTTTTCCTCTAGGGTTTTTATGGTACCATGATATATTTAATTATTTTATCCATTTTGAGTTTGTTCTGATGTATGGTGTAAGATGGTTTTCTTCCTTCCTTCCTTCCTTCCTTCCTTCCTTCCTTCCTTCCTTCCTTCTTTCCTTCTTTCCTTCCTTCCTTCCTTTCTTTTATTTTCTTGCATATACCAGTCTAGTTCTCCCAGCACCATTTATTGAAGAGACTTACTCCATTATGTTTTTGCCTCCTTTGTCAAATATGAATCCACCATAAAGACATGTTTATTTTGAGCTCTCCATTCTGTTCCTACAATCCATGTGTCTGTTCTTATACCAAGATCAAAGTATTTTGCTTACAGTGGACTTGAAGTATAGCTTGATATCAGGTATTGTGATTCCTCCAAATTAGTTCTTCCTTTTCAAGATTGCTGAGTGTATTCTGGGTCTTTCTTTTTGTTCCATATACATTTTTGGAATATTTGGCCTAGATCTGTGAAATATGCCATTAGTATGTTAATAGGAATTTCACTGAATCTATTAATTGATTTGGGTAGTATGGACATTTTAATGATGTTATTTCTTCCAGTCCATGAACATGGTATATACATCCACTTATTTGTATTTTTCTCAGTTTCTTTCTTTAGTGTCCTATGTTTTTCTGAATACAGGTTTTTTACCTCCTTGGTGAAATTTATTTCTAGGTACTTTATCGTTTTTGTTGCAATAGTAAATGGGATTATTTCCTTAGTTTCTCTTTTGGTAATTCATTATTGTTGTATAAAAATGCAATCGATTTCTGAGTATTGTCTTTCTACCCCACTACTTTGCCGAATATATTTGTTAGGTTGAGTAGTTTTTTGATGGAACCTATAGTGCTTACTGTGTACAATATCATTCCATCTGCAAATAGTGACAGTTTTACTTCCTTTTTTTCCAGTTTGGATGCCTTTTATTTCTTGTTCTTGTCTGATTACTTTGACTAGGGCTTCCTGTACTATGTTGAATAAAAGTGATGAAAACAGACACTGTTGTCCTGAATCTGATCTTAGCAGAATGTTTTTAGTTTTTGCCCACTGAGCTCAATGTTGGAAGTAAGATTTTCATGTGTGGCCTTTATTATATTAATATCACCAACAATGACAGCATTGCTGTCAATATCTTTCTTAATTTCCTCCAATATTTTCTTTATATATTTAGATGCTTCTGTTCTGGGTTCATGTTTACAAGGGTTATATCCTTTTGTTGGACTGACCCTTTAAGTATTAGGTAGTGATTTTCTTTGTTTCTGGTTATAGTCTTTGTTCTTAAAGTCTGTTCCGTCAGGTATAAGTACTGCTACCTTAGCTCATCTTTATTCTCCATTTGCATGGGATATTTTTTCCATTCCTTCACTTTCAGCCTGTGTATATCTTTTGTTCTGATGTGGGTCTCTGTAGGCAGCTTATATGTGGGTCATTATTTCTTATTCATTCAGCTACCCTATGGCTCTTAATTGGAGTATTTTATCCATTTACAATTAAGGTTATTATTGATGAGCACTTATTCACTGTCATTTTTCCCTTTTTACTTGTGTTCCTCTCTCTCTCTCCATATATATATATCTATATACCTATATTCTTCATTCATATCTATCTGTATATATATGTACTCTTATTCTTAAAGCAGTCCCTTAAGCATCTTATAGATAAATATAAATATATATGTAAATATATATATAAATATACATATATATTTATATATATTCTTCTTCTTCAAGCAGTCCCTTTAGCATGTCTTGTAATGCTGGCTTGGTGAAAATGTACTTCTTTAGCATTTTTTTTGTCTGGGGAGCTCTTATTTTCACCTCTATTTTAAACAAGAGTCTTGCTGAATTGAAGCTTTGGTTGCAGGCCTAGTTTTTCATTACTTGGCTATTTCATGCCAGTTCCTTCTGGCCTGTAATATTTCAGTTAAGAAATTAGGTGAATGCCTTATTAGAGCTTCCTTGTAAGTAACTGTTTCTCTCTTGTTGCCTTTAAGATTCTGTCTTTGTCTTTAAACTTTGCCATTTTAATTGTTATGTGTCTTGGCGTAAGCCTATTTGTCTTCATCTTGATTGGAACCCTCTGTACTTCCTGACGCTGCATGACTCCCTCACCATGTTAGGGAGGCTTTCTTTCATTATTATTATCAAACAGGCTTTCTATCCCTTGCTCCCTTTCCTCTCTTTTTGGTATCCCTAAGATGTAGATATTGTTACATTTCTTATTGTGACAAAGCTCTCTTAGACTTTCTTCAATATATTTAAGTCTTTTTTTTCATTTTGTTGCTCTGACTGGGTATCTTTTTCCATATTGTCTTCCAAATTGCTGAATTGATGCTCTGCTTCATTTAGCCTGCCTTTAATTCCTTCTAGTGTATCCTTCATTTCATATATTGCATTCTTCATTTCTAACTTGTTTTTATTCATAGTTTCTATGCCATTTTTCATGCTGATGTTATTCTTACTAAGTTCCTTGAGTATCCTTATTACCATTACTTTGAACTCTATGTCTTATTTTTTGTCTCTGTTTTATTTAGCTCTTTTTCTCAGGGTCCTTGCTTTTTTTTCATTTGGAGGTTGTTTCTTTGCCTCCCATTTTTAGCTGTCTCTTTTTGTTTTTTTTTTCAATGTAATTAGATAGATCCATTTTGAATCCCTGTTGTGTGGGGTCATCTGATATGGTAGGAGTCCTGTGGGACCCAGTAGTGCAAACTTCTGATCTCCTAATCTAGGTGCTCTAGGAATGCCCTTTGTGTGGATTATGTGGGCTATCCTGTTATGTTTGGGTCCTGAATGTTTTTGTTCTGTTTATTGGTTGCATCTCCCCTCTGACTGGCTGCCTGGGAGCCTAAACCCTCACTGTGTTGTTATATAGGTGCTGAAAAACAAAGCAAATCAACATAAAAAAGCAAAATCAAAACAAAAAAACCCCAATAACAACAACAATATCAATCACAAAAAAGCAAAGAACATCAAAAGTGGAAAGAAAAATAGAATATTAGGGAAAGAGCAGAAAAGGAAAAAGACCATATAGTACCAAAGGACAGAAAAATGATTATTAGAGGGGAAAAGGGAGCAGAAATAACATGAATAATGAATTGAAAGAGGAAACCAAGAAGAAAGGGACAAAGAGAGATAGAATAACAAGAATAAGAAATGGAAAGAAGGGGAACAATGGAGTAATCAAAGGTAAAAGTAAAATAAGAGATATGATAGAAAAAATAGAACAACAAAAATAGAAGAAAAAAATATAAAACAAATAAAAAAGCTACAAAAAAGATGAATTACAAAAAATAATGAAAAAGAACAATGTGGATATCATCTCAGCAAAGTTTAGTGCTTGCTTGGGCTTTCCCTTTGGATATGGCTCTGAGGCTAGAGTAAGCCAAAGTCAGATGCTGTACATGTCTACCTCTCAGCAGCCTGTTTGAAGCTACGAATGATCCATAGTATGAAGGCTGTCTCTTTCAGGCTTGGCTGCACCCAGGATGGGCCAAATTGCTGTGCAAATCTGGGTTTTATGCACAGGACCCATGGGTGTGTCAGAAAACATCCCAACTCATTACAGGACCTGCTTCTCCTTGTCTCTGGTGCTGGCCTGTTGTCAGAGACCTGAGCGTTTCTGGGAGGGCTTTTGGTGGAATCTGTGGGATACTGCCAGATAAGACTACTGATGGGTTCTCCACTTGGATACCATTCTGATATTTTCTGAGGGCTGGAGTAAACCAGTGTCAGGTGCTCAGAAACCTGCTTGAAGCTACAAGTGATCCACAGTTTGTAGCTGATTCCTCTGGGCTTGGCTGCACCCAGACGGGCCAAGCTTCTCTGCAAAGCTGGGCTTTGTCAGCACTGGACCCAGGGATGCTTCAGAAAATGACCAAGTCACTGCAGGACCTGCTTCTGCCTGTCTTTGCCTGTCGTCCTGTTATTAGTCTTAGACTAGTTGCAGACCTGACTGTTTTCTGGGAGGGCTTCTATTAGAATTAAGGGGGATGGGATTCCTGGATCCTCGATGACAAGTGTCTTTTAGACTTCAGGGAAGATGGTGAGTGTTTGCTCCTGCTCCCAAGCCAGTTGTATGAGTCTGTCTGGGATATTTCCCTATACTCAGCAGGGCAGAGTACCTAGTATGCTAATGGTGTGGACTTCATAGCCCAGATTTTGGGTGTTCTGGAAACCAGGAGGGTGTTTCTGTGGCTCACCCATGAAGGGGAAGCACCCATATGTTTCCTGGGAAAGTGTGCCTAATGGCTACACCATAGAGCCTATTTGACACCCTCTGAGTCTGCATATGTTACTGTCTCCTCAGCAGTGGTTAAGATGCAAGAAGAAAGACAATAAAGAAAAAAATAAAAAATATATACAAAAAAAGGGACCAAAAAAAAAAAAAAGGGAAAAAATGATCTAGCCTGGGCAAGCAGGATTCCATAGGGTGGGGCAAGTGGTATCTCACAGGGTAAGGTAATAGCTTTTCCACTGAGAGGGGCTTGCTTTTCTAAATAAAGATGACTGCTTTGGGTTCCAGGTGTATCCCAGCACAGAAAACTTCATGGCTCCACCCTACATCTCTCCCCTATGCCTTCCATTCCAGGCTCTGCTCCACCACTCCAATGAGCACCATCTTCTCCTCACTGGGTCCAAAGGTGAGTGGTTACACACCCAAAACTTGTGGTTGACCCCTTTAAGAATTAAGAAAAAAGTAGTTGCTTTGTCTCCAGAGGATTTTATTTCTCCCCAGCAGAGAAGAAGCCTGCAGCTTTTCACTGCTGGGTGTAGCATGGTTGGATGATCCCAACACTGGTCCTCTGTACTTGGGACCCTGGTTTGAGGTCCTAGGTTCTCTCCTTTCAAGGGAAATGTCCCGTAGGCATGCCACCACCTTGGTCCACCGCCGTGTGAATGGGGTTGGCTCCTTTAACAACCTCGCCCTTCCTACTGTTCTAGTGGTGTTCTAGTGGTGTCTTTGGTTAAAACTCTTTTTCAGGTAGTCTTTGGTTTATTTTGGGTGACTATTCCCCTCTTTAGTTTTATTTCCAGTTTGGATCTGGGAGGAGGTGCACAATATATATTCCTACTCTGTCATCATCATGCAGTCTCACAGTCAAGGTTGGAGTGTTGATCCCCAATCTAGGCACTGCAAGAATCAATCAATGATTTACTGAATAAGTGGAACAATGGATTGATGTTTATAGATGTTTCTCTCTCTCCCTCCCTTTCTTTCTCTAAAAAATAAAGAACCAATTAAAAAAAAAAGTACAGCTGCTTCACCTGAGTTGGGACTGCTTCTTCAGTGTGCTTAATACTGTAGCACCCTCATGGAGCAGGCCAAGAATAGACTTGCCTGCGACCAAATTCTTGCCGGGCTCTTTCCGCTTCCCTGCAATTATTATTCAGTTACAGATGTCTCCTGAGAGCACTAACTTGATAAATTCCATGGCCAAATCTCTCTCAGGTCTGCTTATAGGAAGGCTGACTTAAAATTGACTTGATTACTGATTAGCTTGGTGGTAGCCAGGTGCTCAATCTCTCCTACCTTCACCATTTACTTAAGGAAACAAAGGAATTAGTGATAATCTTTGTTTCCTTCCAGCTCTAAAATTCTATTTTCAAGGGATGCAAAACCATTGGGTCTTTTCTATTGGTAAGTCCTTTCTGATTTGAATGTTCCATGGATTCTTTAATTCTAGGCATATTTGATATTTGAAGCATATTGATATTGACTAAGTTTTTACTCAATTGAAATTTTCTTCTTTAGCTACTTTTTTCTGCCTTTGAGTGTATGCACAATGGAGTGGGGATATCCATTTCTTAAAGTGATACAGCCATTAATGTATTATTGATGATTTGTAATTTGGGGCATTTGCCAGTAATGTTGACCTTGTTAATGGGGAGGAGAAAAGTGTCCTTATATCAGTTCTTTAACTCTGGAAAATTATTCAGGAATTCCCTTTTTTGTTCTATTTTCATCTTGTACAGTCATTAAAGGGCACATCTCATGATAAAAAGCAGTCCAGAAAATCACCTGAATTAGTATTCACATGGAGGCTTATAAAATATTAGAATATGTCTTAGAATTAGGAAAAAATAACTTTCTGTATGCTTTCTTGCTAAGACAAGTTTTATGCTATTTAAATTCACCATGCATGATACAATTAAAAAATCAGTTAAATTCCATGTCAACCAGAACTTTCTCTAGTGAATATTGTGAACATGTTAATTTACATCATCTTTGACTTTCAATAGCCTTGAAAAAAGAGCTTTAAGAGTAAAATTGTGCTCAACTGCCCCAGGGACAACATCCGAAGAGAGCTTGGTCAAGAATAGCAACCTAGTGGCTCCTCACCACGGGCCCATACCTGGAGTGACTTGAATTCACAAAATCTCCAGGGAAAAACAGGTTGCACACAGGCACACAGCTGGTGGCACACCCTAGCTGGGGTGGTAGTCACTGGCCAGGACAATGCAAGAGAGTGGGAGGATACTAGCTGCACCTGGAGCAGGGGGAAGAGGAGGGCCACAACTGGCCATGACTGACTTTTTGACTTGCCAGAGAGTTGGAGTGTGTGGAAAAGTGGGCAGTGGTTTGGAGCAGCAGCAGCACCCACAGAACATTTTTCAAAAGGGGAACTGAAGTGTACTGGGCAGGGACAATACATGTGTGCAACTGCCTGTCCAAAAAGGAGGGAGGATCGGGGGTGTGATTTGCTCCTACTCAGTGCACCTGCTGGATTGATCAAAGGGGTGCAAAGTGAGGTGGTTTCTTGGCTACAGTCTAGCACAAAGATGGAGTGGAAAGTGTGGGATGCAGAGTGTTGTGAGGACAGTGGGGTGGAAACTGTGCACCTGTGATTATTGCAGGTCAGACTGAGCCCCCATGCTTGGCAGAACCACCAGGAAAGGAAGAATTAAGCCCAGCCCCCTCCTCCTGAAGAAGTTGGGGGAGAACTGCAAAACCCACTGGGCAGGCTTAATAACCAGCAGGGGGCTTTTCCATATGAGTAAGACAATAAGATTAATGCTTAAAAGGACCCACTTTGAACTCCCCACAGGGAGACAAAAATGCACTGAGTTGTAGGGTTATATTTCACTAAAGCCATCAAAATAGGAAGTTAAGAAACGGTACACCAAGGAGGATTCAGGGTGTTGCCCAGAGTTGGTTCGCACACAGAACTGCAGATTATACCAAGCAGGAGAGAGCTCACACTCTTACAAATATTGACCCCTGCCCCCTGTGAAATGGACAGCTATTTAAACACAAACTATACATTATTGGAATTAAGCAGGGACAGACTAAGATGGGCAGGTGATATGCACCAGAAATATTCCAGAAGACAGAACAGTGTCTCCACGGGTACACACAGAGAGCTCACCCTCTGTGTGTACCCTTGTACATACACATGCACATGCACATGCACGTGTGTGCGTGTGCACGCGCGTGTGTGTGTGTGTGTGTTTCATATTATTGTTATTCCAAATACAACACTACACCCTTCCCTGGTGTTACTTCATTTTGCCATTTTTCTGAGCTTGCTTACCGTTGTTGTAAACTTTATTTTCTTTCACACTATACCATTTTCCTATAGCTTACTCTCAGATTTTCTCCTCCATCTAAACTTGCATAAGCACTCTTATTTCTTTAGTTAGTTCACATTTTTTTACCACCTCTTATAAGAGTTTTATTTCATTTCCATCTTTATAAACAGGGCTTAGTTGGGCAAAATACCACAGTTATTGCTGTACTTCTCTAACAGAACTCTTATTTGTTAACTATATTATTGTACTTTAAATCCCATAGAATACTCTCCCCCATCTTACTCCATTTTCCTGCACCCTGCCCCTGATCAGTTCAATGGGGAATTTTATTTCATTTTCCTCCCTCTCTCAGCCTGAGATTTACCCCTTACTCTTATTAATTTGCTCCCCCAAACTCTTGAAATCATATTTCTTTACTGTAGACACCTCATTTCACTTTTGTCTTTTGCACAATATTATTATTTCCTTTCAAACTTTATTATATTTCATTCAGCTGAAATGGTTGTTGTTATCAATCCAGCTGTGTTTTTTCTTCAATTTTGCTACTGTTGGTCCAATACCTTTTCAATTTTACTTCAAACCTTGTAGTATTCTCTTCACTTTTCTTATCTCATTTTTGCCATTGTCTTTCCACATTTTACTTCTGTTTTAAATTTTGTTCTCTCCCTTTAATATTTTTAATTTTTTTTCACCTACATTAATCTTTGCTCGATCATGCTTGATATTGCTGATGTGGTAGGGGGGTTCTTTTTGATGATGTACGTATGGATGTCTGGTAATGATGCTTTGCAAATCAACACCTATACAACAGCATAAAAGATGAGGAGGGAGTTGTGACTACCAGTAAGCTGACTGGAGGGGAAAACCCACCAACAAAGCAGCCACCAAGAAGCATAGTCCAAGTTCTACAGGAGAGCTCACACAGGAAGAAGAAAGGGCAACCTTAGAACATCCAGACAGGGAGATAAAAGAGATTATACCACTCAGTACCACAGAACCCCTACCACAGAATTCCACACCACAAAGACAGGCAGGAAAAGCAGAGTATCTGGAGATGGACAAACAAACAAACAAAAAAAAATGAGGCACCTGAAGTGGGGAAGAACTCACAGTTGAAGGGAATGGAAGAATACCCAGAAAAAGAGCTAATTAAAGGGAGTCAAGCAATCTATCAGACATAGAATTTTTAAAAAATGAGTATAAGTATGCTTAATGAACTCAATGACAACTACAAGAAACTGAGTGGGAATTATAACAGCATGAAAAGGAAATAGAAACTATAAACAGAAACCAGGAAGAAATGAAGAATAAAATATCTGAAATTAAAAACTACACTAGAAGGAATTACAAGAAGGCTGGATGAAGCAAAGGACTGAATCAGTGAGCCAGAAGACAAGGTAGAAAGAAATACCCAGGTAGACAACAAAATGAAGAAAGACTAAAAAAGTATGAATAGTTTAAGGGAATTTCAGGACAAAATGAAATGTAACAACATTTGCATTATAGGAATACCAAAAGGAAAAGAAAAGGAGAAAGGGATAGAAAACCTGTAAGAAAAAATGACAGAAAAATTCCCTTACTTGGAGAAGGGAAAAGTCAATCAAGTTCTGCAAGCACAGATGGTCCCAATTGAGATGACTCCAAAGAGTCCTATGCCAAGACACATCATAATTAAAATACCAAATTTTAAAGACAGAGAGAATCTTAGTGACATCAAAGGAGAAACAGATAGTAACATACAAGGGAGCTCTAATAAGCCTAGCAGTTGATTTCTCGACAGAAACACTACAAACCAGAATGAAATGGCAAGAAATATTCCAAGAAATGAAAAGCAAAGGCTTGCAACCAAAACTACTCTACCCAGCAAGGCTGTCATTAACATGGAAGAATTAACAAGGATACTTTGGCACTGAACAGCACCTTGATCAAATGGAATAAGGACTTTTCCAGACAACAGAACGTTAAAAGAGTACACTTCCACCAAGTGAGCATTGCAAGATATGCAAAAGGGACAGCTTTAATAAGATGAAGGAGAAGAGTGAAAGAGAGAAACACAGCTACAAAGGGACAAAATGGTAGTGAATAAGTACCTATCAATGATCACCTAAATATAAAGGGATTAAATACTCCAATCAAAAGATATAGGGTAGCTGAATGAGTGAGAAAACATGACCCATACATATGCTGCCTACAAGAGACCCACCTCAGAGCAAAACACCTATGCAGACTGAAAGCGAAGCATTTGAAAAAATATTCCAAGCAACTGAACAAAGAAAAAGAGCCAAGGTAGCAATACTTATATCAGTCAAAATAGATTTCAAAGTAGAAGCCATTAAAAAGACAAAGAAGGATATTTCATAATTCTAAAGGGAGGAATCCATCAAGAAGCTATATTATTATATTATAATAATATAATAAATATTATAAACATATATGTACCCAACATAGGAGTACCCAAATATATAAGGATAAACTCAGAGGACTTCAGAAAAGATATAGACAGCAACATATTTATATTAAGGAATTTAAACATCCCACTGTCAACAATTGACAGATCTTCCAAACAAAGAATTAACAAGGATATTGTAGCATGGAACAACACCTTGATCAAATGGACTTAACTGATATGTACAGGACTTTTCACCCCAAAGAAGCAAAATACACATTCTTTTCAAATGCACACGGAACATTTGCAAAGCTATACCATATGATAGGACACAAAACAAGACTTAACAAATTCAAGCACATTAAAATCATATCAAGCATTTACTTGGACCACAAGGGCCTGAAACTAGAAACCAACCCGAAGGAAAAAATTCAAAAACAACAAACCCATGGGGACTAAATAACATGTTATTAAACAATGATGAGTAAACAATGAGGTCAAAGAAGAAATCACAAAGTTTCTAGGAACAAATGACGATGAACATTCAAGAATTCAAAACCTATGAGACACAGCAAAGGCAGTCCTGAGAGGGAAGTTCATAGCAATATGTACCTACCTAAAAAACATAGAAACATTTCAAATAAATGACCTAAACTTGCATCTACAATAACTACAGGAAAAACAACAACAATGCCCAGAGTGAGGAGAAGGAAGGAAATAATCAAGATCATAACAAAATTAAATGACACAGAAACTAAAAGAACAATTCAAAGGATCAATAAATCCAGGAGTTTGTCCTTTGATAATATAAACAAAATCGATAAGCCTTTAACCAAACTCATCAAGAAGGAAAGGGAGGGGACCCAAATAAATAAAATCAGAAAAGAGAGGGCTGAAATTGCAATGGATACCACAGATAAGCAAATGATTGTAAAAAATGACTATGAACAAGTATATGCCAGGAATTTGAAAACCTGGGTAAAAGGCACAAATTTCTAGAAACATAATCCTCCAAACATGAGTAATGAAGAAGCAGAAAGCCTGAATACACTGATAAAGCTAGTGAAACTGAAGCAGTAATCAATAAAATTTCTGGTACACAAAGCCCCTGAACTGGATGACTTCACAGGAAAATGTAACAAAACATTTAGGTAGGGCTAACCCTGATTTTTCACAAACTTCTAAAACAATCCAAGAAGAGTGAAGACTTCCAAGCTCTTTTTATGAGGGCTTTATTATCCTAATTCAAAAACCAGATAAAGATCCAAGAAAGAAAGAAAGTACAGGCCAATGTCACTGATGAACATAGATGCAAAAATCCTCAACAAAATTTGTCAAACTGGATCCAGCAATATTATAAAAACATCATACACCATGGTCAAGTGGGACCCATCCCAGGGATTCAAGGATGTTACAATATACATAAATAAATAAATGTAATACATCATATAAACAATGTGAAATACAAAAACCACATGATCATATCAATAGATGCTGAAAAAGCATTTGATAAAGTACAATACTCATATATGTTAAAAACACTCAGCAAAGTGGGAATAGATGGAGCATACGCCAACATAATAAAGGCCATATATAAGAAACTTACAACCAATATCACACTCAATGGGCAAAACTAAAATCTTTCCCCCTCAGATTAGGCATAAGACAAGGTGTCCATTTTCACCACTTTTATTCAGCATAGTATTGGATGTTCTAGCTGAAGTGATTAAACAAGGAAAAGAAATGGAACATATCCACATTGGAAAGGATGAAGTAAAGCCATCACTGTTTGCAGATGACATGATAGTGTATATAGAAGACCCTATAGACTCCACCAAAGTACTGCTCAAACTAATAAATGAATTTGACAACATGTCAGGATAAAAAGTAAATATTAAGAAATCAAAGGTATTTTTGTACACTGACAGTGAAATATCAGAAACAGAAATTAGCAATAAAATCCCATTTACTATAGAAACAAGAAAAGTAAAATATTTAGGAACAAACTTAACCAAGGAGATAAAAGACCTGTATTCAGAAAACTACAGAACACTGGAGAAAGAAATGAAGGAAGACACAAATAATTGGAAACATATACCATGTTCATGGATTGGATGATTAACATCACTAAAATCTCCATAAAGCAATTTATACAATCAACTCCATTCCTATTAAAATACCAATGACATATTTCATTGATATAGAACAAGTATTTCAAAAACTTATATGGAACCATAAATGAACCAGAATAGCCTCAGCTATTTCAGAAAGAAGAACAAAGTAGTAGGGATCACAATACCTTATATCAAACTATATTACAAACTATATTACTGTAATCGAAACAGTCTGGTACTGGCATTAGAACAGAGACATAGACCAATGGAACAGAATAGAGAGTGCAGAAATAAACCTATATTAACATGGTCAGTTAATATTTGACAATAGAGCAGGAACATAAAATGTAGTAAAAATACCTTCTTCAATAAATGGTGTTGGGAGATTTGAACAGGTGCATGCATAAAAATGAAACTAGACCATCAAATTATACCATACACCAAGATAAACTCAATATGGATATTTAAATATAAGTCCTGACACCATAAAAGTCCTAGGGGTGAACATAGACAGGAAAATTTCAGATCTCCCCTGCAGCAATATTTTCACCTATACATCCCTTAGGTCAAGGGATAAAGGCAAGAATAAAATAGAACTACATCAAATTAAAAAGCTTCTTCCTGGCTAGAGAAAATATCAACAAAATGAAAAGGAAGTCAACCCTATGGGAAAACATAATTGCCAATGATACCTTGGAGAAATGTTTGATATCCAAAATATAGAAATAACTCACATGACTCCACACCAGGAAGACAAACAATCCAATTAAAAAATAGACAGAGGACCTGAACAGACACTTCTCCAATAAGGATGTACAGAGGGCCCATAGACACATGAAAAAATGCTCTACATCACAAACCATCAGAGAGAGGCAAATTAAAACCACAATGGGAAACCACTTCACACCAATCAGAATGGCCATCATAAATAAATCAACAAACAAGTGCTTGCAAGGTTGTGGAGAAAAGGGAACCCTAGTGTGTTCTTGGTGGTAATGCAGACTGCTGTAGCCACTGTGGAAAACATTATGAAATGTCCTTAAAAATCTAAAAATGGAACTGCCTTTTGATTCAGGATTCCCACTGCTGGGATTATACCCTAGGAATCTTGAATCACAAATTCAAAAAACTATGCACTGCAGTGTTCATAGATGCACAATTTACAGTAGCCAAGTACTGGAAATAGCCTAAGTCCCCATCAGTAAATGAGTGGATCAACAACCATGGTACCTTTACACAATGGAATATTATGCAGCAGAAAGTAATAAGGAACTCCTACCCTTTGCAAGAGCATAAGTGGAACTGGAAAGTATTCCGCTAAGTGAAATAAGCCAGATGGTGAAAGACAAATTCCATATGATATCACCTATAAAGAGAACCTAATCAACAAAACAAACAAATGATCAAAATAGAACCAAAGATGTGGAAAAATAAGAACAAACTGACAATGACCAGAAGGGAGGGGGGAGAGGGATAATGGCTGAAAGAAGGGGAGAAGTCAAGGAATATGAATAGAGGGGTCATGGGCACAGAGAATGTGGGGGCCGTGTCTATGGGAGTTAGGGCAGGGGAGAACAATGGGAGAAAATGTTGGGACAACTGTAACTGAATAACAACTAAAAGTAAATAAATAAAAATGAATAAAATTGTGACTACTTCAAGCACAAACTGGCAACACAGCAACCTTGAAGCCTAGTGGGAAATATCCAGAGATCTCTGCCAGGCTCAGGGTAATCATATATATATAGTTTCTTGTTTGATTACAAGAGAAAGGCAGAGGTGTGTGAATCTGGCCCTCCAAAAAGTGCTTTATATTTGGAGTAAAGAACAAGTAATGTCTGAGATGATTCTGTTGAAAACAAAAGCAATTTCTTGAAACACTCAAGACAGTATAATAGACATAGATATATGTGAACCAACCCCTCTTTGGGTTAGCAGATTAAAAATGTGTAAATCTGAAGTTTCATAAGCATTTCAATTTTTAGTGAACAGAAGAATATCTTAGTGGTTTCTTACAAGTCATAACATATTTATATATTTGATTCCTGGTAACTATAACTATTACAATTTCCTATGAACTAAAAGCTTGAAAAAATATGAATGAAATACAGTCATATACAGTGCTTTTTCTTTATTTGCATCTCTATCTTACACTTAATCCAATTTCTACTCTTGTCTGTACCTGACGATGCTGAACCCTGTATAGTAAGTTACCAGATCTCCATGTCTTCTGAATTCCAGTTGAATTTGACCCATTGTAGAAGAGAGGATGTTGGGATAAGAGAAAGGTTGGGCATTACTATAGTTCCTGGGGAGCAGCCCCTCTTGCATGGCCACACCTCCTATTAGACTCATAACGTCATTTTCTCCCCTTACACTTCAGGTGGTGGTTTTCTTCTGTTGATCTGGTGCCCACTCTCCTAGAAATTCTCCTTTATATAACCACTGTTAGCAGTCCTATTTGAGTGTACTATGTTTCTTGTTAGGCCTCTGATAAATGCATAAATTCTCCTTCTATTCAGATTCTGTCAAAATAAAATTAGGTACTGTAAGTGTTTTTCAAATATCTATTTATAGGGACAGATGTTAAGGTACAGATGATAGCAGGAGAGATTACTTATTTTATATATTTGAGAAAAGAGTCACACTGCTCAATCCATTATGAACATCGCCTTGCGTACACCTGTGCAGCCTTCTCGTTTATTAATCTGTATCCAATATATCAAACAGTCACCTGCCTCAGGTCTTCAATTTGCTTTTTCCTAGATAGCCCTCTAAAATGTATGGTATAAAAGTGTTTGGTTTGCTTTTCACTTCTTTGGGGCTATATCCAAAAGTTACATTTTCATTGAGGCTGTTCATCTCAATTAAAACTGCAGCTCTTTTTATCTATTTTGCATTTTTTATTGTTGTTCAGGTACAGTTGTCCCCCTTTTCTCCCCACCCACACCCTCCTTCCCCCCTCTTTGGCTTTGTCCATGGGTCCTTCATATATGTTCCTTGACAACCCTTTCCCTTCTTTCCCCCATTATCACCCTGCCCGCTTCCCTCTGGTTACTGTCAGTTTGTTCTTTATTTCCGTGTCTCTGGTTATTTATTGCTTCCTTGTTTGTCTTGTGGATTAGGCTCCACTTATAGGTGGGATCATATGGTATTTGTCTTTCACTGCCTCATTTATTTCATTTAGCATAATACTTTCCAGATCCATCCATGCTGTTGAGAAGGGTAGTAGTACTCCTTTCTTTCTTCTGTGTAGTATTCTATTGTGTAAATGTACCATAGTTTTTTGATCCACTCATTTACTGATGGGCACTTAGGCTGTTTCCAGCACTTGGCTATTGTAAATTGTGCTATGAACATTGGGGTGCATAGGTTCTTTTGAAATGGTGTTTCAGGATTCTTAGGGTATAATCCCAGCAGTAGAATTGTTGGGTCAAAATGCAGTTCGATTTTCAGTTTTATGAGGAAATCCCATACTGTTTTCCACGTTCAACATACTTGTTTAACCTGAAAGACACCTGAATACAAGGTGACCCAATGAGCAGATAGTATTACAGATGGCCAAATGTTTGTCCAGATATCTTGAATCTCTGTATAACATGTGGATGAAGTCTTATGTTATCCAACAATGAAGAGTATCTGGGAGAAATATGAACATATTTAGGTCTTCTGGAGTGGGAGGAATTACATAATTGTTGAAGTTTTTCTTTTACTCCTTGAAGAATGTGTTATATAGTTTTAACCCAGTCCTCCAGCAAAAATGGAAACGTCAAACAGATAACTTATCTGACATACTCATAATATTTTAACTAACTTTGCCTTTCAATGCTCTGAAGTTCATTTTCACTGTCAAGCATAGTAAGTTAGCAAAGATGGACATACTGTTAGTATTTAAATATTACAATACCTTCTTGTCTTTAATATCTATTTTCTTTCCATCCATCTCTCTTCCTTTCTTTGCTCCATCCTGACCTTTTCATATCTTTTCAACCTCCATCGTAAGGATCTTTGATGATAATAAGGGTTATATTTTATCATAAGCCAGTGACACTGTTAAATTTTTTCCATGTGATATATGTAGTAGCACATTGCCTTACTCAAATGATTAATAAAATCAATCATAGAATAATGCTAATTTTCTCAGAACTTTCTAATACCTTTGAATTCTCTGTTATAAGGGAAAACCACAATGATGTGTGGCAGCAATGACATTACTCTTTGAGCAAATAATCCTTTGAGTCATGGGTAGCTGCAAACTTCTTTGAAGTTTGGTGCTTTTTTAAAAAGTAGAAAAATACTTGGGGAACAGGTTTCATGAGATTTGTTTTCATTTCTTGGGAAATCTAGAAACTGCATTTACAGAAATTGAGTAGATGTAAATAAAATGTATTATTTTAAGTATGCCTATATGGATGGAAAATTTGTTCTAGCTCTTGAAAATTTAAGTGGTTATTTCTGGTGTTATTTAATAATTACATGGTAAATTCTAAAATGGTACTCTTATGATGAATCCCAGGAGTCAAGGGAAAAAAAATCTACTAAGGACAAGAGTTCACACCCTGAAGATTTCATCTTTACCTACCATAAAAACCCCTGTTCTTTTTTTCCATTCTTTTTTATTGCAGCACTATTTACAATAGCCAAATTCTTGAAACAGCCCAAGTGCTCTTCAGTAGATGAGTGGGTAAAATCTGTGGTACATTTACACAAACCCCTTGTTCTAACCAATCAACTGTAAACAAGCCATTACTATCACCTAGGAATAATTTTAAAAAGTGATTGCTATAAAAATAGAAAAATTAGAAAAGCAAAATAAATATACATAAATGTAAACTATTGAAAGTAAGGATTAAACCTGTTAGACATTTTAATATAAGTAATGGAAGGGGGCTGATTCCATTATTTGATTTATAAATAGGAGAAAAGCCTGGAATCTTCATAACCTTTAAGCTGTTCCTCTTGGGTGAGACAAAAAGTTTCAGTAAATTCAAAGTGAATTTGATTAGTAGCCAATTCAGTCAAAACGGATGATATAGTATTCTACTTAGAAATACCCTGAAACCCTGACACAGAATAATTAAGAAATCACCATTTTAATCATCTACATCACCCAACTGATATTTGGGTGTGGTGGTAACCACTGGTGTTGTTAATGACAATGAATAGGTATTAGACAAATCATAGTAGCAATGTGAATAGGAGGTTGAGATTTTATCTTCCAACAAGAAAGAAACACATAGTCAAATAAGTATAAAGGATAATGCTGTAGGATTGGAAGAATTCTATGTAGTGTCATTGGATTCATAGCTGAAACCAGATTACACTTGGATCCAAATTGAATTTAGCTCTATATGTAACTACCCATGCTTGCTATGACCAAATACTTTGGTTCACATTTTACAGTAATATAGATAAAATACACATTTTTAAGTACATGAGGTCATGGGAAAATATTTTAATTTTCACAAACACATGATTGGAAGAAAGGACATGTTTTTTTTCTGAAGCACAAGAGGAAATCGAGGGTGAATATTTGGGTCTCTTTTTTATTGAAACACTGGGAAAACTGTGTGTCTTCACAAGTATAAATGAATATCCTTCAACACAAAAACAGAATCCTAAGGATAACTATTTTTTAATTGAGTGCTCACTATATGCAGAGTGTTGTTTTAAACACGTTTCATATATTAATTAATTTAATCCTCACCAAAATCCCATGTGGAAGGCATGTACTATTATTATCACCTTTGTATAAAAGAACTAAATCAGAGATGGTGGGAGGTTGGGGTGGGTGGGGCTGGGGAAAGTGGTGGTGGGAAAATGTTGACAAAAATAAACAGACAGAGGGAGGCTAAGAATAGTACAGGAAATTGAGAAGCCAAAGAACTGATATGTACAACCCATAAACATGAGCCAAGTTGTGGGGATGATGGGATGGGGTGCAGGGCAGAGGGGATAAGTGGGAGAAATAAATGGGACAACTGTAATTGCATAATCAATAAAATATATTTAAAAAAAAACAGACCAAGGTGACAGAGATGGTTTATCTGGCATTTGAACCCGGGAGGTCTGAGTATAGATTCTGTATACAATACCACCATACTTGAGTACCTGAATACATTAGGGTGATTTTTAAATATCTGTCTTGCCTCTGGATAGGATTCTATCCCAATCTCTTAAAGTTAGTTACTTTTTATTATGTGCATCAGATTATTAAAAGTTCAATGATGACAATAAACAGTTGCACCTATGTCAAAAAATGATGAGGTGATCATCAGCCTTCAAAGAGCATAATTGCATGGAAGACTCTAGAGGGAGGGAGCAGGGTAAAGGCAGAGAGAATCTAAGGACACACAGTCTGCTTGAATATTCCTGGGCTCTAGTACCAGGCTGACCCATAGTGGGAGTGAGAACCAAAGTGAAAGCTTAACAAAACAATGATAACATTTTCTGGGAGGAAGAAATTTGATGTATGTCTATAGGAAAAGGCTTTATTTTTGTCTTGTCTGAGGCAACAAAACCCTCAGGCTACATGGGGCATAGATGTTTTTCAGTGACCAATGGAAGACTAATAAATGAGTCCAGTGTTATGCTTTCAATATGTTTACTTATTTTATCAGAATGACATTTCCTCCATGGTATGATATGATCCAACAAATGGAATAGGGCCTCTCATGCTAAGAACCATCATAAACATATCATTGTATCTTATATACAGTAACTCTAAAGGATAAATTCCTATTCTACATTTCTTTAATATAGCTAGTCAATGTTTTTAAAATTATTGACAAAGAAACTGTTGTAATCTGTACAGATTATCATCAAAAACACTCAGGAGGGAAGATGGTAAATTTCCCCTGTGTTTCAGAAGTCAAAAGTTAATTGTTCTTTTTAATACTCAGCCAATAACCCTTTATAATGCTCCTTTTTATCCAAAATAAAATTTTATATATGATTTCTTAATGTATAATTATTTAAAAAGCAATACAATAATTTGGTTTTATTATTAAACAATGAAATAAATTTAAATAAAATAATGCATTTTACATAAAGATGCTCAATCATAACTAGACAAAAAAATAAAACATAGTGTTGAGATGCTTGCATCTATACATGGAATTCCAGAAATGTGACTACCCAAACATAGATTGACAAAGGCATAGTGAATTGGTCATAGTGGTGATTCAAACCTCACAAAAGATATTGCTGTCAGGAACATAATTTTATGAAATTATAAACAACTCTTGGACAAAGTCAGGGTAAAGTAAAATAAAATTTTCCTGCAATTTGTTTTGAACTGACATTCCTGGAAAAATTACCTTAGGGAAAACCATGCAAAAATACACTGCTCTTATTGGAAAATCTAGTTAGATTCTAGGCTTATATTATAAACAGATATTTTTCATCTGTGTAAGTGACCAGCAGAACATTTGAAAGCCAGTGGGCTATGGGACAGTTTCTGGTTGGTTGAACACAGGATGGAACATGAAGCATCTTTGCCTCTCTCGTAGGAAAAAAAGTAGTGTCCATCCTCATTGTGATAATTTATGTTTTAACAAAAAGCTTCCTATAGAGTGACACTGTTACAATAGACAGAAGTTAGTCATAGCACAGAAGCTAGCAGCAAAGTAAGCATGGCCTGGATGGCCACCTCAGAGGGGGAAACCATATGGGAGCTGCACAGAGGACATGGGCACAGGGGTCCTGTGGTACCCTGGGCTCTAACTAGCTCCCCTTGATGTGAGGTCCTGTGTCTAGAGCCAGGAGGTGGGCTGAGGGCTGTGGCATTTCCAGGCTTCTTGAGAGTGAATCCTGCAGCTCCTTTCCCACTGATCCAGTTAGGGAGTTCCAGAGAGTCTCTAATTGGCCAAGATGGCAAGTTGCAGAGGATAGGGGAAGGTTCTTACACTGAGCACACCAAAAGCTGGAAATATGAATGGATAGAGACTGAGTGTACCAAAAGCTAGCAAGATAATTAGATAGAAAAAAAGCCCTTCTGGCCCTGGTCAGGTAGCTCAGATGTTTGAAGCATTGACCCAATATGCCAAGGTTTCAGATTTGATTGCCAGTCAGGGCACATATAAGAATGAAACAATGAAGACATAAAATAAGTGAAACAACAAACTGATCTCTCTTTGTCTCCGTCTCTGTCTCACTGTCTCTCTCTTTCTCCTCCCACACACATTTCCTCTCTCTGTCTAAAAAATAATCCCCCCAAAGTCCTCTCCTTCCTGTTCCTGTATGAACAACAGCTTGAGCTGGAAGGACTGATTGTCTTTGAGAGGGGATTCCACCATCCTCCCAGGTTGCAGCACTTGAATAAATCACTTTCTTTTTGCATGAACACCTGTCTCATAAGTTTGGCTTTCCCTGCAGCAGGCAATGGAACATATGTTTTGGTTGCACATTGAGAGTCATTGATCTGGCTCACGTTGCTTCAGTTGAATTTTGTTCATTTTTCTTTTTCTTTTTAATTAGTTGTTCAGTTACAGTTCCCATTTTTCTCCCATTGCTCTTCCATGCACTGCCTACCACCCCTTTCACACATTCAATCCTCCACCCCCATAGTCCTTGTCCATGGGTCCTTTATACATGTTCCTTGACTTGCCCCTTCTTTTCTCCCCTGTTATCCCCTCCTCCCTCCCCTCTGGTTACTGTCAGTTTGTTCTTTATTTCCATGTCTCTGGTTTTATTTTGCTCAGTTGCTTGTTTTGTTGATTAGGCTCTACATATATGTGAGATTGTATGATATTTATTTTCACTACCTGGCTCATTTCACTTAGCATAATACTCTCCAGTTCCATCCATGCTGTTGCAAAGGGTAAGAGTTCTTTCTTTCTGTTGCGTAGTTTTCCATTGTGTAAATGTACCACAGCATTTTGATCCACTCATTTTGATGGACACTTAGGCTGTTTCCAGCACTTGACTATTGTAAATCATGCTATGAACATTGGGGTGCATAGGTTCTTTTGACTTGGTGTTTCAGGATTCCTAGGGTATGGTCCCAGTAGTGGAATTACTTGGTCAAAGGCAGTTCCATTTTTAGTTTTTTGAGGAAATTGCAAACTCTTTTCCACAGTGGCATTCCCACCAACTGTGTACTAGGGTTTCCTTTTCTCCATATCCTTAACAGCACTTCTTGTTTAGGATGGCCATTCTGACCAGTGTGAAGTGATATCACATTGTGGTTAAAATTTGAAGCTCTCTGATAGCTAATGATGTTGAGCATCCTTTCATATGTCTCTGGGCCCTCTGTGTGTTCTTGTTGGAGAAATGTCTGTTCAGGTACTTTGCCAATTTTTATCTGGATTGTTTGTCTTCTTGGTGTGGAGTCCTCTGAGTTCTTTATATATTTTGGTGACCAAACACTTGCCCAAAGTATCATTGGCAAATATATTTTCCTACGCAGCTGGTTCCCTTTTGAAGTGCTGATGTTTTCTTTACTCATGCAGAAGCTTTTTAATTTGATGTAGTCCCATGTGTTTATCCTCTCCTTTATATCCCTTGCCCCGGGGGAAATATTGATGAAAATATTGCTGCATGGGATACCTGAAATTTTCCTGCCTATGTACTCCTCTAGGAGTTTCATGGTGTCATGACCTATATTTAAGTATTTTATCCATCTTGAGTTTATTTTGGGATATTGTATAAGTTGGTGCTTGAGGTTTTTTTTTTTTTTTTTTTCATGTAGCTATCCAGATCTCACAACACCATTTGTTGAAGGGGCAATGTTTACTCCATTTTCTACTTCTGACCCCCACCCCCTTTGTTGAATGTTAACTGGCCATAGAGAAATGGGTTTATTTCTGGGCTCTCTATTCATTCCATTGATCTATTTGTCTGTTCTTATGCCAGTACCAGACTTTTTTGATTACCTTAGCCTTGTAATAAAGTTTGATGTCAGGTATTGTGATCCCTCCTACTTTGTCCTTCTTTCTCAAAGTTGCTGAGGCTATTCAGGGTAATTTATGGTTCCATATAAATTTTTGAAATGTTTGTTTTATATCTGTGAACTATGTCATTGGTATTTTAACAGGGATTGCGTTGAATCTAAAAATTGCTTTAGACAAAATGGACATTTTGATGATGTTAATTCTTCCAGTCCATGAACATGGTATATGATTCCATTTATTTGTGTATTCCTTAATTTCTTTCTTCAGTGTTGTATAGTTTTCTGAGTACAGGTCTTTAACCTCCTTGGTAAGGTTTAGTCCTAGGTACTTTATTATTCTTGTTACTACAGCAAATGGGGCATCTTTCCTGATTTCTCATTCTGATATTTTGTTGTTGGTGTATGACAATGCCTTCGATTTCTGAATATTGACTTTGTATCCTGCTGTTTTGCAAAATTCACATTTTAAGTCCAGTAGTTTTTTGGTGGGGTCTACAGGGTTTTCTATGTAGATTATCATATCATCTGCAAAAAGTGACAGTTTTTTCTTCCTCCTTTCCAATTAGGGTAACTTTTATTTCTTTTTCTTGTCTGATTTCTGTGGCTGCGACCTTGAATACTATGTTGAATGGAAGTGGACACCCTTGACTGTTCCTGATCTTAGTGGGAAAGCTTTTAGTTTTTGCCCATTGAGCATGATGTTGACTGTAGGTTTCTCATATATGGCCTTTATTATGTTGAGGTATACTCCCTCTACTCCCACTTTGCCGAGTATTTTTTTTTTATCATAAATGGGTGCTGTATCTTATCAAATGCTCTATCCACATCTATTGATATGGTAATATGATTTTTGCCTTTCCTTTTGTTTATGATATGCGTTACATTTATTGAATTGTGAATACTGTACCATCCTTACATTCCTGGGATGAATCCCACTTGATCATGTATGATCTTTTAAATATATTGCTGCATGTGGTTTGCCAATGTTTTTTGAGGATTTTAACATTTATGTTCATCAGCGATATTGGCCTATAGTTTTCTTCCTTTGTTATATCTTCATCTTATTTTGGGATTACGATGATACTTGCTTCATAAAAAGAGTTTGAGAGTATCCCATCTATTTGGATTTTTTTGGAATAGTCTGAGAATGTTAGGGATTTGCTCTTCCTTAAATGTTTTGTAAAAATCTCCTCTGAAACCAGGGCTTTTGTGTGCCAGGCAGTTTTTGATTACTGGTTTGATTTCACCAGCTGTTACCAGTCTGTTCAGACTTTCTGCTTCATCTTCATTCAGTTTTGGGAGACTGTATTTTTCTAGGAATTTGTCCATTTCTTTCAGCTTATAAAATTTCTTGGCATATAGTTGTTTGTAGTAATTTCTTACAATCCCTTGTATTTTTGTGGTATCAGATGTAACCTCTCCTCTTTCATTTTTGATTTTATTTATTTCAGTCCTCTCTCTTTTCTTCTTGTTGAGTCTTCTTAAAGGCTTGTCGATTTTCTTTATCCTTTCAAAGAACCAGCTCTTGGATTTATTGATCCTTTGAATTGTTATTTTAGTCTCCATATCATTTAATGCTTCTCTGATCTTGGTTGTTTCCTTCATTCTGCGCACTCTGGGCTTTATTGTTGTAGCTCCAGTTCTTGTAGATATTCTGTTGGGTTGTTTATTTGAAATGTTTCTATCTCTTTTAGGGTGGCCTGTATTGCTACAAACTTCCCTCTCAGACCTACCTTTGCTGTTTTGCATAAGTTTAAGACTGTTGTGTGTTCATTTTTATTTGTGTCCAGAAAGTTTTGACTTCTTCCTTGATGTCATTATTAACACATTCATTGTTTAATTGTATACTATTAAGTATCCATGAGTTTGAGTGTTTTGAGTTTTTTTCTTGAGGTTGTTTTCTAGTTTCAAGCCTTTGTGATTCGAGAAAATGCTTGATATGATTTCAATTTTCTTGAATTTTTTGAGACTTGTTTTGCATCCTGTTATGTGATCTGTCTTTGAAAATGTTCCATGTGCATTTGAAAAGAATGTGTGTTTTGCTTCTTTGGGATGAAAGGTTCCATATATATCAGTTAAGGTCATTTGATCCAGGTCATTTTTCAATGCTGCAATTTCCATTTTGATATTTTGTTTGGAAGATTTATCCATTGTTGACAGTGGGGTGTTAAAATCCCCTAGCATAAGTGCGTTGCTGTCTATATATTTTTTGAAGTCCTCTAAGATTTTCCTTACATATTTGGCTGCTTCTATGTTGGGTGCATTTGTACTTACAATGTTTATGTCTTCTTGATGGATTTTTCACTTAGGTATTATGAAGTGTCCTGTACCTTTTTTTATGGCTTTTGTTTTAAGGCTATTTTGTCTAAGTATTGCTACTCCAGTGTTCTTTTCCTTGTCCATTTGCTTGGAATATTTTTTTCCAACCCTTAATCATTGGTCTGTGTAGATCTTTTATTTTTATGTAGGTCTCTTGTAGACAACATATGAGTGGGTCATGTTTTTTTATCCATTCTGCTACCCTATGTCTTTTGATTGGAGCGTTTAATCCATTAACATTTAGATTATATTGATAAGTTCTTATCATTTCCCCCCTTTGTGCCTGTGTTCCTGTCTCTTTTCCTTCCTCTTCTTATATCAGCCCCTCTGGCATATCTTCCAGTGCTGGTTTGATGGAGGTGTATTCTTTCAGCCTTCTTTTGTCTTAGAAACTCATTTCACCATCAGTTTTAATTGAGAGGCTTGCTGGGCAGAGTAGTCTTGGTTACAGGCCTTTGCTTTTCATTACTCGCAATACTTGTTGCCATTTCCCCTGGCTTGTAGTACTTCTGTTGAGAAATCAACTGTAGCCTTTCAGAGCTCCCCTGTATGTTACTTCATGTTTCTCCCTTTCTGTTTTAAGATCCTCTCTCTCTTTTTTTTAAACTTGGTATTTTAATTAAGATGTGTCTTGGAACAGGCCTGTTTGGGTTCATCTTGAATGGGACCCTTTCTGCTTCCTGACCTTTCATGTTTTTTTTTTTCCCTTTCCAGGTTTGGGTAGTTTTCTGTCATTATTTTTTGAAACATGGTGTCTATCCCTTGCCCCTTTTCTTCTCCTTCTGGTATTCCTATGGTTCTTGTTGCATTTGAGGTTGTCTTGAAGTTCTCTTAAGCTATCTTCATAGTTTTTAAGTATTTTTTCATTTAGCTGCTCTACCCGGGTATTTCTTTCTACCTTTTTTGGCTCACTAATTCGGTCCTCTGCCTTTTCCAGCGTACTTGTAATTCCTTCTAGTGTTTGTTTGTTTGTTTGATTGATTGTTTTTTTGTTTAATTTCAGAAATTGTATCCTTCATTTATTCCTAGTACTTGTGTATAGTTTCTATTTCCTTTTTTGTACTGTTGTAGTTCTCATTCTGTTCCTCTTAGTTTTCTGTGAGTTCCTTGAGCATCCTTATAACCATTCTTTTGAATTCTATATCTGATAGCTTCTTTCCTTCATTTCATTTAGCTCTTTTAATGGAGAGTCTTTCATTTCTTTTAGTTGCAGGTTCTTTGTCTCCCCATTTTGGGTGACTCTTTTTGTTTGTTTCTGTGATTCCTGATGCTCAGCTTTGCCAACTGTCTTTGTAGGGTGAACCTCTGTTGTGGGAGTTCTGTGGGACTCAGTGGTGTGGTCTCTTTGATCTCCTTGTCTGGATGTTATAGGTTTGCACTTTCTTCTGTTTGTGTGGGATCTCTTTTTGTACTTGGGTTTTTCCTGTTGGTGGCTCCTTTGTTTGGTGGGTGCTCTCCTCCAGTGGGTTTACTGGTATTCACAGTTCCCACCTTATCTTGTATGTGATAAGGAGCAAGCTAAAGGTGAAATTGATTAGGACAGTGAGAAAGTATTCTAATCAATTTAAAATATCAATAAGTAGAGAACAAATAGAAGATCCTTTGGAGAAATACAGCAATAACTGTGATAATTCACACAACTAGCTACTTTTTTAAAAGGTGAAAAAGACAGAAGACTCATTATAGGGGACAAGATTGTGAGCTGACTCCAGAAAGCAGAGCGTTTTTGTGAGGGTAGGTGGTGAGATACAGTGAAAGTAAGGGATAGAAACTTTGGGTAGTGGGGGTAATGTGGGAGAGAATAAAGTTAACCAGTATAGTAATAAAGCTCAGGAAGATAGTGAAATGGACCAAGACCGGGGAAGGGTGCTGTATGGGATTTGGAACAACAATAATATGACAAGAAATATATACTCTGAATAAAAAGAATAAAAAGTAAAATACCAAGAGTACTATTTTATTGGAATACAAGTGCAGTGACAGAAAAATTAAAATGCAACATGAAAGGGAAAACAAGAAAACCAATTGAACAATGAAATCAAACAATCAAACAAAACATGAAAACTAAATGGTTGAGAAATAAAAAGTAAAATATAAAAAATAACCAAAAAAAAAAAAAGCAAGTTCTGAAGAATAGCAAAGTGAAAAAATTTTCCCCCAACTATTGGCTAGCTTTATGATCTCTCTCTGGATCTGTCTTTAGTTGTTTCCCAGCTCCAGGTGTTGTTCTCTTACCCTTGCTAAAAAAAAAAAAGAAAAAAGAAAAGGAAAGAGAAAAGCCTCCTGCTGACTTTTAACCACCAAGTGGGTTCTGCTGGTTTCCCTGGATGCTTCAAGCAGAGGGGGACTGGGCTCCATTTTTTCTTTTCCTTTGGATCTGCGAGTACGGGAGCTGGGACTGGGCTGCAATATTCACAGGTGCCCAATCTCCAGCTCCAGCCCTCAGTGCTCCGTGAGGCCTACATTGTCCATATGTGTCAGGCAGGAAACTTTAATCCATCTCATTGTGTAACCCTTTGATTAGTCTGTGAGGTGCTCTGAGTGGGGGCAACTTGCACCGTCCTCCTCAGTCTTTGCTGGCTTGGGCACTGTGTGGGCGCAAAGTCCCTTGAGGGCAGTTTAGTTCTCCTATTAAATTAAGTCTCTCTGGGGACTATTACCTCTCTGGCCCTTGCTTCCCCCCACTGATCAATCCATGGGTTGCCCTGAGTTTGAGCAAATTGCACCCCTCCTTCTCCTTTTATGGTCTGGCTGCTGAGCAGGAGATGTCCTTGCACAGTGGCTGAGAGCTTCTTTTTGAGTTAATTCCCCTTGGTTGTAGGTGGCCTTTCCTAACAAGTACTGGGCTTTTCATATAGCCCAACTCTCTGACCAGCCCTGAGACTATCTGGATCATGGTCAGTCATGGCACTTCTCTTCTACCATCTCCAGGTGTCACCAAGCTCCCCTATTTCTCTGGTACTATCCCAGCTGGTGACCATAGTCCAAGCTGGGGAATGCCACCTGCTATTTGTCTCCCAGTACATCTTTATCCCCCCAGTGACTTCAAGGTGACCTGCTTTCTGCTGGTGCAGATTTGTGGCTTCACTGCTCTGGGAGGGGAGGGAGCTGCCAAGTTACAATTACTAACCCAGCTCTCCTCTAAACCTCCTGTGCCAGCTGTAGTCCCTGGAGCAGGGCCCAGGGACCTTCCTGTTGGCCTACAGAACCTCGTTACCATCTGTTTTTAAACTTCTTCTGCAATCTTTGGCTTCCAAACTTCAAATAAGCTGGGATTCCACTGACTGTTCACTCAGTTCTTCAGAACATCAAAGTGTCCCAGTTGGGTGCACAAGCAAGTAGGCTCAGCTCCCAGCTACCTTGCCACCATTCAAGACCCCCCGTTTGTACTTTTGCCCTTTGAGTATGATGTCAGCTGTTGGTTTGTCATTTATGACCTTTATTATGTTTAGGTATATTTCCCTCTAATCTCACTTTGCTGAGACTTTTTATCATAAATGGTGCTAAATTTTATCAAATGCTTTTTTTGCATCTGTTGAGATTATTATGTGGTTTTTACCCTTCATTTGCTTATGTGGTGAATCATATTTATTGATTTATGAAAGTTGTACCAAACTTGCATTCCTGGAATAAATCTCACTTGATCATGGCGTATGATCTTTTAAATGCAATGTTGTACTCTGTTTGCTAATATTTTATTGAGGATTTTAGCATCTATGTTCATCAGGTGTATTAAGCAATAATTTTATTTTTTTGCAGTGTCCTTATCTGGTTTTGGGATTAGGATAACCATGGGCCTTGAAAATGACCTTGGGATTCTTCTGTCCTCTTGAATTTATTTTTTTTTTCAATTAGTTTGAGGAGGAGAGGTGTTAGTTCTACTTGGAATGCTTGTTAAAATTCCCCTGTGAAGCCATCCAAACTAAGGCTTTTTTTTTTTTTTTTGGCATGGGGGAGATTTTCAATTACTGCTTCAATTTCAGTAGGTGTAATCTATTTATTCAGATTTTCTGATTCTTCTGAATTTAGTTTTGAAAATTGTATGTTTCTAGGAATTCAACCATTTTATCCCAGTTGTCCTGTTTGTTGGCATACAATTGTTCATAATATTTCCTTACAGTCCTTTTTATTTCTTGGGTGTCAGTTTTTATTTCTATTTCATTTTTGATTTTATTTATTTGGGTTCTACCTCTTTTTTTTTTTTCATGAGTCTTGTTAAATTTTTGTCAATAGTGTTTATCTTCTCAAAGAACTGGCTTTGAAGTTGTTTTTGTTTATCTCTGCCCTGATTTTTTATTTCCTTCCTTTTACTCATTTTGGGCTTTTTTGTGTTTCTTTCTCAAGCTCCTTTAAGTTTAGTTAGATTGGCCTTCGGGTTCTTTTCTTTCTTTCTTTCTTTCTTTCTTTCTTTCTTTC
This sequence comes from Mormoops blainvillei, assembly GCA_004026545.1. NCBI lineage: Eukaryota > Metazoa > Chordata > Mammalia > Chiroptera > Mormoopidae > Mormoops > Mormoops blainvillei. The sequence goes on along the minus strand of PVJD01001551.1, from coordinate 51,382 downwards.
TTTCTTTCTTTCTTTCTTTCTTTCTCTCTTTCTCTCTTTCTCTCTTTCTCTCTTTCTCTCTTTCTCTCTTTCTCTCTTTCTCTCTTTCTCTTTCTTCTTTTCTTTCTTTCTTCTCTTTTTTGAGATAGGTCTGTAATGCTATGAATTTCCCTCCTAGGATTGCTTTCCTTGTATCCCACAGATTTTGGATTGGGGTGTTCTCATTTTCATTTCTTTCAAGGTATCTTTTGATTTCTTCCTTGCTATTGTTATTGACTTATTTGTTGCTTAATAACATGTTATTTAGCTTCCATGTCTTTGCGTGTTTTTAGCGTCCTTGTTATTTGTTTCTAGTTTGATAACATTATGGTCAGAAAAGGTGCTTCATATAATGTCAGCCTTCTTTATTTACTGAGATTTGTATTGGGTTCTAGAAACATATGGTCCATCCTAGAAGACATTCCACATGTACTAGAAAAGCATGTATATTCTGTTGCTTTGGGGTATTAATTAAATATATTTGATATGATGTGTCTTTTAGGGCCACTGTCCCCTTGTTGATTTTCACTTTGGAAGATGGATCCATTGAAGTCAGTGTTTTTAAAAAATCCTTGACTATGACAGTATTTAGTCATTCTCTCCCTTTAAGTCTATCAAGATTCACTTTACATATTTAGGTGTTCCTATGTTGGGTGTGTAAAAGTTTACTAGGGTTCTATATTCTTATTGGATTGTTCCCTTTATCATTATGTAGTGCCCTTCTTTGTCTCTTAGTATAGCTTTGGTTTTAAAGTCTATTTTGTTAGATATAAGTATTGCTACCCTAACTTTTTTCTTTCCAATTACATGGAATATTTTTCTCATCCCTTTGCTATTAGTCTGTGTGTGTGTTTCAATCTGAGGTGGTTCTTTTATTGGCAACGTGTATATGGGTCTTGTTTTCTTATTCACCGAGCTACCCTATGCCTTTTTCTGGAACATTTAAACCATTTACATTTAAGGTGATTATTGATAGATATTTATTTAGTGCCATTTTATTGTTAACTGTTTTCCTCTGTTTTTTTTTATTTTTTTATTCTTGTTCTTAAAGCAAGCTCTTTAACATTTGTTGCTGTACTGGTTTGGTGTTAACAATCTCCTTCAGTACTCTTCTTGTCTGGGAAGCTTCTTATTTCTCCCTTGATTTTAAATACTGTCCTTTCTGGTTAAAGTAGCCTTTGTTGTAGGTCCCTGCTTTTCTCCACCTTGAATATTTCATGCTACTCTCTTCTGGCCTGAAATATTTCTGTTGATAAATCAGGTGCCAGTATAATTGGTGGTCTCTTGTATGTAATTACCTGCTTTTATCTTGAGGTTCTTAGGAGTCTTGCCTTGTCTTTAAGCCTTGCCATTTCAATTATGATGTGTCTCGATATGGGCCTCTTTGTGTCCTACATTTTTGGGGACTTTCTGAGCTTCCTGGATTTTGGAGTCTTTTTCTTTCACCGGATTAGTAAAGTTTTTGGTCATTAGTTCTTCAAATAGGTTCTCAATTCTTCGTTCACTTTCTCCTCCATCTGATATTCCCATGACATGGATGTTCTCATGCTTCAAGTTGTCCCAAATTTTCTTAAGCTCTCCACATTTATTATTTATTTATTTATTTATTTTTTTGCTGCTCTGCTTGGGTGTTTTTTTCTACCTTGACTTCTAAATCACTGAATTATCCTCTGCTTCATCTAACCTACTGTTTATTCTTTCCAGTGTATTATTTATTTCAGATATTGCATTCTTTATTCCTGACTAATCCTTTTTATGGTTTCTATGTCTTTCTTCATGCTATTGATTACCTTATAAACATTTCTCTAAACTATTCTACCTGGCAGATTGGTTGCCTCCATTTCATCTGGTTCTTCTTCTGGAGAATTCTCTTAATCTTCCATTTTGGGCCTCTTTCTTTGTCTTTCAATTTCTGTTGCCTCTTTGTGTTTGTTTCTATGTATTTGGCAGATCTTCAAAGACTCTGGTGTAGGCTTGTGTCGAACCCCCTCTGTGTCTGGCCCTGGGCAACCTGTTTGGTGCTATCAACAATCCAGTGTGTAGTTACCTTTGCTTGGCCTGTTTGTGTACAGAAAATACCACACTGCACACCAATGCCAGCTTTAACAAGCACTTGCATCCAGGGAGTGTCAGCTAAAGCCTCAGAGCTCCCAGAGCTCCCAGAGATCTGGCTTAAAGAGTGAAAGTTTCCAGCTGTATTCTTCAGCAGTAAGGCTTAAGCTCCACAGAGTGGAGCAGAGTAATTCCTACAGGAGGGTGCTCTCCCTGAGACACATGGCTTCTGTAAAATGGAGAATGACTCAGCACAGAGATCCTGGAAGCTGACTGTTCAGTTCTCTCCCCAGAGCCACCAGCCCCAGAATCTCCTTTTGTGTCTCTAGTCCACTCTACCCTTCCTCTGCTGGTACCCAGGGTAAGTGGCTGAAAATAGAATTTTGTGCATTGGCCTTTTATGAGGCTCTCTGCATCTCCAACCTTCTTTCACTGATGGCGAGAAGCCCTGCTTCTTTTCACAGCCATATGTTATTTGGGTGCCTTTCCCAGTTCTAGTGCTATAGGCTGGGGAGACGAGCTTGGGATTGGAACCCTCACTTCTCAGTGGGAACCCCCTGGCTGCTGAAATATTCATCCAGAAATTCAACTGCCACCCATAGGAGCCCTTTTGTACCTCATCTGCTCTCCCTACCAGTCTCATTGTGGTGAAGTGGCTTCTTTCTTCTGTCCATTGTAATAAGGTTTCTCTCTAGCTAGTGTTCAGTTGTTTATTCAGGATGACTTTTCTATATTTATAATTGCAACTTGGCCCTGGCAGGAGTTTAGTGTAACTTTCTCTTACTCCTCCCCCATCTTGGGTCTTGATGTTCCTTTCTTATATTGATTATTCTCCCTCTCTCTATCCCTTTCTCTCTCTAAAATCAATGAACATATCATTGGTTGATGATTTAAGGAATAAAAATATAACTGTCTTTGACCCAACAATTCTACTTCCAGGAATATAGCTGCAAAAACCTGAAACACTAATTTAAAAGTGTATGTGTACTCCTGTGTTAATTGAAGCATTACCTATAATAGCCTACATTTGGAAGCAGCTCTGGTGTCTATCAGTTGTACATAAGTGGATTAAAAATCTGTGATAGATTTCAAGATTGCTGCAGAATAGATGGTAGTTGTATCTACTTGCTCCAGCCCCAAACCTGATTTACAGCTATATTACAGAGCAATCAACCTGAACAACCAACTGAATCCTAGATGATATAAAATGTAACTAATAAATACAGAAAAATCTACACAGGGACTGATTGAAAAAAGACTTAAGACTAAGATTGGGGCAGCTTTTAAAATCAGCTGCAGAGGTGGCTGAGAAGCTGGAGAGATATTGAGGCTGCAAAATCCCACACAGGGATCCCCAACTCAGAACAACAGAGACAAGAAAAGGAGACTGTGTAGCATCTGGCAGTGGGAATCAGTGGGGTTTCACCTCACTTGTGAGACTCAGAGAGTACCTTCCCATGGTAGAGCGCTCCTATTATTACAGAAGCAGCCTGAGGAGTTTATGATCCAAATCCCAACTGCTGAAGGGGCTATACTGATGTACTCTGGTCCTGTGGAGGGGTCTGCTTAATATACTCAGCAGTGTCTTTCAGTGGCCCTCTATTTTCTGAGGAGGCTATTGGCAGAGACCCAGATAATTGTGTGGTTTGGAAAAGAAGGCTAGTATCTCCACCTCAATTGCAAAACTAGCACTACTGCCCCCACCTGCCAATCCATTCTACCTCAGTCCTGCTGAGTTTGGAGGCAAAGGATTGGACTTTTGGTCACATTCTTCTATATCTGGTGGTGCATGAAAGCCATGCCAAGCTGGGGCTGAAAATTCAATAGCCCTAATAAATACAGGGTTAAGAGATAGAACAAAGTAGGGACTTTGGATCTCACCCTACTGAGACCAGCCATATGAAGATATCAGAGTGTGATTCAGAGTTGAGATTTTTGGTCCCATTTTGCTTGGTTTGTCAGCACACCAGGAAGCCACACAGGGTTGGCATTTTCAGACTGTCCTGGGGGATACTTCTGTCTGGGAACGTGACAGAAGGATAACTGCTGGGCTGTGTGGCTACCTTATTAGGAGGAAAATAAAATCTCTCCTGCCAGTTCAGCCCATACTACCCTGGGAAGAGGAAAAAAAATGACTGAACTTCTCCTACAGGGAGAACTGCCCCTAATGGGACCCTGTTTAGATCAGCCTTGGAAAGTCTCAGATACCCCTGCTGGGCACTGAAGAGAGCTCAGAGTGGGGATTTCCAAACTGTGAGAGCCTCAGAGGCTATTGTATAGGACCAGGATGAAGAGCTTAGAACCTGTCTGCAGGCTGGGATGATATCGTCTCCAACAGGAGACTTTTTTTTTATCTATCCTCCTGAGCCCAGGGCAGCTGAATCTGCAATGAGTCCCCCTGGGAAAACTGAAGTTGGAGACTTTGGAAAACACTGAAGTGTGTAGCTGTGAAACAAGGGCTACTTTCCCCTCATTGAGTGCCTGACTGTGTGACCTCCAAGTAGGGGATCCACTAGTCCTGTCTCAACTGGCCTGGACTAACCCTATGGTCTCTCATTGGAAGGTTCAGGGAGAAGCAGAGTAGATAAAATGTGAAGGCTCAAGAAACATTTTTTTTTTTTACACAACTGCACCAACCTCTAAATGGAAAGAAGCCAATCCTTCTAAACAGATTGGACCCTCATATGCACACACAGGTCTAGTAGACACAAGCACAAGCAGTGAAGAGCATGGTAGTTACAGACAGGTTGTCCAAGGCTGGTAACACCCAATGGTTGACAGTAAACTGTATGTAAACCTAATCTCCACTCAAGTGGACCCAGAATGAACACAACCAGTGGCAGGCTTCAGACCATCTCAGACCTCAACCCAACAAGCCACACAATGATATACTCAAACAAGGATGCTGGCAGGCACCAAAAACTTTTGGGAACAACCTCACCTTGTGGGAAGTCCTGCACAGCATCTCATACATGGTGATCGAGGTTTACCTTTGTATTCTCCCAGCCTGAAAGGTTAACTTTACATACAAATGGGCCAACAGCATTCAAGTCTCAAATACAACAGGGGGTACAAATAACCCACAACAAACTCTCCTGAAGCATAAGCACAGGTGATCTGAAAGGTTGCACCACTGAGCCCAGCAAAACATCTTCATCATAAAACTATCCAAACAGGTTTGGGAGACAGCATATCTACCCAACACACAGAGACTAAACGGGGAGACAAAGAAAATTGCCACAAACAAAAGAACATGAGAAATCTTCCAAAAAATATTTAAAAGAAATGCTTGAAATGGAGGCAACTAAAATACCAGATGCAGGGTTTAAAATAATGGTTTTAAGGACCCTCAAGGTCTTTAAGGGAAGTATGGGTGATCTCAGTGAGAACTTAAACAAAGAGATAGTAAACTTTAGAAAAGAAATTAAAAACATAAAGAACCTATCACAACTGAATAATACAATATCTGAAATGAAAAATACACTAGAAGAAACCAACAGTATGTTAGATGAAACAGAGGACTGAGTCAGCAAATAAGAGGACAAGATAACAGTATGCACCAAAGGAGAACATGAAAAAAAAAATTGAGAGAAATGTGAAAAGCCTAAGGGACCTCTAGAACAACACCAAGTGAAACAAAAGCCATATTATAGGAGAATAAACTGAACAATGGATGGAAAACTTGTTTGAAGAAAAATTTTATAGCTAAAATTTTTCCTAACCTGCTGAAGGAAAACATCACAGAAATTCAGGAGGCATGGAGAGAGTCTCAACAAGATAAGCCAAAAAATACCCACACCAAGACATCATAATTAAAATGGTAAATGTTAAAGACAAAGAGAGGATCTTAAAGGCAGCAGTAAAGACAGTTATTTACCTACATGTGAGTTCTCATAAGGCTGTCAGCTGATTTCTCAACAGAAACACTTCAGGCCAGAGGAGATTGGGATGAAGTAATCAAATTGAGTAAAAAGAAATAAAGACTAGTAACCAAGAATACTATATCCAGAATGACTATCATTTAAAATTGAAGGCAGCATAAAGAGCGTGTTACACTGAAGTAAACTAAAGGATTTAATTATTACCAAACTGGCATTGCAGGAAATGTTAAAAGGACAAGGGACTGCTTTAAGAAGAAGAAAAAATAGAGATAAAAAGGAACATAAGTATAAAGAAAGAATGACAGTGAATATGTACCTATCGATAATAACCTTACATGCAAAAGGATTAAATGTTTCAGGCAAAAGACATAGAGTAGATAAATATTTATAGGTGAGAAAATGACACTTACATATGCTGTCTACAAAGACCTAACTAGAAAAGAAATTCACATAGGCTGAAAGATTGGGAAAAAATATTCCATTCAAATAGGAACACTAAAAAAGCTGGGGCTAAGAGCAACAGCCCAGACATCTTTCAGACAAAAAATTAAGAAGGAAAGTGTTACCTTATACAACATACTAGATCATATAGGCTTGATATTTACAGATATACATAACATTTTATCCTAAAGAAGCAGATATACATTCTTGTCAAGTGCACATGGAACAGTCTCAAAACTAGATCATATGTTAGGTCACAAAATAAGTCTTGGCAAATTTAAGAAGATTGAAATTATATCAAGCATTTTCTTAGATCATAATGGCATGAAACTAGAAATTGACTTCAATAAAAAACTAAAAAGATATTCAAATACATGGAGGTTAAATAGCATGTTTTTAAACAATAAAAGTGATATAAATGAGATAAATAAAATATTACCTGGAAACAAATAAAAATGAACACACAACAACACAAAATTAATGCGACACAGGAAAAACAATTTTGAGAGAAAAGTTCATAGCATTACAGGCCTACCTTAAGAAGCAAGGAAAAAATCTCAAATGATCTAATCCTACACATAAAGAACTAGAAAAGCACCAACAAACAAAACCCATAGTAAGTAAAAGAAAGGAAATAGTAAAGATTCAAACAAAAAAAAAATTACATAGGGAATAAAAAAATCACAAAAGATCAATGAAACCAAGAGCTGGTTCTTTGAAAAGATAAAGAAGATTGATAAACTTTTTACCAAATTCATCAAGAAAAAAAGATACAGGATCCAAATAAATGAAATCAGAAATTAAAGATGAAAACTAACAACTGACACTACAGAAATTTTAAAAATTCATTAAAATAATCTAAATGACAATAATTTAACAAATTGGACAACCTGGGTGACATAGATAAACATCTAGAAACATACAATCTTCCAAAACTGAATCAGGAAGAATCAGAAAATCTACACAGACCAATTACAACTAATGAAATCAAAGCAGTAATCAAAACAAAAAATTCCCAGCAAGCAAAAGTCCTGGACCAGCTGGCTTCACAGGGGAATTAACCAAACATCAAAAAAGAATTAATGCTTATCCTTCTCAAACTATATCCAAAAAATTTCAAGAGAAAAACAGACTTCCAAGCTTTTTCTTTTAATGAGGCCAGCATAACCTTAATTTTAAAACCTGTTAAAAATACTATAAAGAAAAAAATAATAGGCCAATATCCATGATGAATATAGATGCTAAAATTCTCAACATAATATTGACAAACTGAATCCTGCAATACATTATAGAGATCATATATTAGTGATCAAGTGAGATTTATGCTGGGGGTTCAAGTTTGGTACAGTTATTTGCAAATCAATATGTGTGACATATCACAGAAAATGAAAGATAAAAATCACATGATCACATAATAGGTGACAAAAAGCATTTAATAAAATCCATACTTATTTCTGATAAAAATTCTCAGCAAATTGCAAATAGATGGAACATACCTCCACATAATAAAGGACATATTTGGAAAATCTACAGCCAAAATCATACTCAATAGGCAAAAAATAAAGTATTTCCCTTAAGATCATAAACAAGACAAGGACGTCCATTTTTCCCACTGTCATTCAACATAATAGTGGAAATTTTAGCCATAGTGATCAGACAAAAAGAATAACTAAAAGACATCCAATTTGGAAAGAAGGAAGTGAAACTGTTATTATTAGAAGATGACATAATATTAGAAATAGAAAACCCTAAAGACTCCATTAATAAATCTACTAGATTTATTCAGCAATGTAGCAGATAAAAAATAAATATTTAGATATTGATAGCATTTTTTATGCGGCAATAATGAACTATCAGGAGGAGAAACTAAAAAAATAAAAATTCCTATTTACTATGGCAACAACAACAAAAAATAACGTCCTTAGGATTATATTTAACTAAGGAGGAAAAGACCAATACTCAGAAAACACCAGGACACTGAGAAAAGTAATTGAGAAAGCTACAAATAAGTTGAAGCATATACCATGTTCACGAATTGGAAGAATTATCATCATTAATATGTCCATACTGCCCCCCCAAAATATATTGATTCAATGTAATTCCTATTAAAATACCAATGGCATATTTCACAGATGTAAAGCAAATATTCCAAAAAATTTTGTGGAGACCAAAAGACCTGAATAGCCTCAGCAATCTTTAAAAAGAAGAACAAAGTCTGAGGTATAAAAGTACCTGATTGCAAACAATACCGTAAGGCTATTGTAGTCAAAACAACCTGGTACTGCCATAAAAACTGTCATATAGAACACTGGAACAGAACAGAAATCCCAGAAATAAACCCATGCCTTTGAGGTCAGTTAATATAAATGAGGTAGGGGAAATTGGCCTAGTACATGTAAAAAATGAAACTAGATCAATAACTTACATCATGTACAAGGTTAACTCAAAATTGATAATGCACAGGAACAGTGGCTCTGCCAACAAAGAAACCACAGTGAAAGTGCATATTTGTCCAACTGAGTCCAGCTGCACAGGAAGAACAGAAAGTGGCATGGTGAAGGGACTGTGGGACCTGGTGCAGTGTGACTGGTGAGCTGGGAGCTACATACAGCAGAGGGTTTGGGCCTGAATCTCCTGTGAGAACAGTAGGCTGGGAACGAGATGACCATGTACTGAACACCTGAGATTAACTGCAGCCAGACAAGTCTCCTCATGGGCAGGCATGCCCAACCCCCACCTGCTTGATTGCAGGCTCTGCAGATCAGTGAGGCCAGGCTCAGGAGCCCCCTGCTTGGCATATATCCACAGGGGAAAGAAAGAGAATCTTAAAAAGGGCCCTTTCTGAGCTTCTGTCAGACACTATGAGCTACACTTGTTCCTCTGGTCCTGATTTATGGAAGCTAACAGAGCAAAGACATTAGAGACAGGTGCAACAAGGGGTGTTCAGGGCCCTGCCCTGCCTCAGCTCTTAAACAGAGCTGCCATCAGCACCAAACAGTAAAGAGCTGACCCTTTTATACAGATTGGCCCCTCACAGGAAACAGAAAGCTAATTCACTAGAAACTATGCACTGTTGGAAATAATCTGGGACAGAAGATGTGTGGCAGAGGTCAGGGAAACACTCCCATTTTCTTACCTAAAGGCTGAAATACCTCCTGGGGATAACCCAGGGATTCTACTCTCCAGATCACACCGCAGCCCCCCTCTGGATGCAGGTGGAGGTGGTACTGGCAATGGAGTCTCAAACAGGCTGCCAAGGGCAAGACGAAAACACCATCTGACATTATCAGGTACAGATCCAGAAAGAGAAGTCAATAGCAAACACTGGACTCTGCTGAGACAAAATCAGCCATGGTCTTCTTCATTATTTGTGTTATTCTTTTCTCTTGCTTTTTAAACACTTTCTTTTCCTTTAAGTTTGTTCTTATTATTTCATTATTTTTTATTTTAGTTTATTTCAAATCATGTTTTATTCCTCCCTTTCATTTATTCCTCCATTTTGCCTTCTTTTTTCCTCTTCTTATTTTTGTTTTAAATTTTATTTTTCCCTCTCTATGCCTTGTTTCTATTCAGCACTCTTACTATTGCTCCACCCTCGAGCTGCTCAAAACCATTTTCTTCCCATTAGTTATCTCACATTCTTTTTATCTTTCTTATAATATTCTTATTCTCTGTCCACCTTTATTAATCTTTGCTCATAGGTTGTCGATAGGGTGGTAGTTGTTCCATTCCTTCAATTTTATTTTTAGTGGTTCACTATTTTTGTATTTCAAATCTCAAATTTTACTGTTCCCTCTCCTCCAATTTGCATTCCATGTGCCCTTTATTTTAAAATCTCATTTTTCCCTCTCTTAACCTGGTTTTTATTCTTCACTCTTATTATTTCTTCTCCTTCTATCCTCTTAAAATCACCTTTCCTTCTTTTAGACATCTAATATTCTTTTTTTCTTTCTTTTTTCCTTCTTATTCCCTTCCACTTTTATTAATCTTTGCTCATTTATCATTGATATTGCTGTGGTGGATATTTTCTTTATTTTTGTTTCTATTTTTCACTATATTTTATATATATTTTAAACCTCATACTATACTCTTCCCTTTTCTTGCCCCATTTTGCCTTCTTCCCTCCCCCTTTTTAAAATTTGTAAATTTTCCCTTCTCTATTTCTTTGCCTTGTTTCCATTATCTACTTTTATTATTTCTCCTTCCTCTATTCTCTCAAAATCATTTTTCTCTCCATTAGTCATCTCATTTTCATTCTTACTTTTTTTATAATTGTCCTAGTATCGTTCCCCCTTGATTTATATTTGCTGATTTTCTATTGATAGTGTGGGTGTGGTTGGGGGTTATTTTGAGGGTGTGGCCTTTCTTTTTTTTGTTTTTTTTTTTGTTCTGAATCACTGTAATAACAGCATACAAGTCATTGTCAGGGGTGTGACACTCAGTCTGCCAGTTGCAGGGCAGAATACACTGAAGAATGATCCAACAGCCAAAGCCCAATTACAATAACAGAGTCCACATAAGTAGCATAAAGGACACCCCAAGAGCATCCAGTTCAGGAGACAAGGAGACTAGTACCACTAGTATCACAGGTCTACCACAGAAGGCAACCACATAAGGACAGGGAGAAAAAGCAGATCTACCTTGTAAGTACAAAAAAAAAAAAAAAAAAATAGCAAGACAAAAACACCCCACTGAAAAAGAAAGGAGAAATCCCCAGAAAGAGTGCTAAATAAAACAGGCCAGCAATCTCTCATATATAGAGATCAAAATAATTGTTATATGGTTGCTCAAGGAGCTCAATGAGAACTACAAGGGACACTATGGGAGCTACAAGAAAGAGTGGGAACTACATCAGCAGGGAAAAGGACATACAGACTATGAATAAGTTCCATGAATGAATGAAGAATACAATATCTGAAATGAGAAATACACTACAAAGAATTAAAAGCAGGCTAGATGAAGCAGAGGATCAAATCAACAAGTTGGAGGACAAAGTAGGAAAAAAACATTCAGAGAAACAACATGAAAAAAGACCCAAAAGAACATAAACAGTTTAAGGGAGCAGCAGGACAGCTTGAAATGTAATAATATACATACCATAGGGATACAAGAAAGAGAAGAAATTGAGTAAGAGATAGGGACAGAAAACCTGTTTGAAATGGTAATGATAGAAAACTTTCCTGATGTGGTAGGGGAAAAAGTCATGCAAGTCCAGGAAGCATAGAAGGTCCCAATCAAGATTAACCTACAGAGGCCCACTTCAAGATATATTATAATTAAAATGGCAAAATTTAAATACAAAGAGGGAATCTTAAAGGCAGCAAGGTAGAAACAGCTAGGAACATACATGGGAGCTCTGAAACGGCTATCATCTCATTTCTCAACTGAAACACTACAAGTCAGAATGGAATGGCAAGAAATATCCCAAGTAATGAAAAGAAAACACCTGCAAACAAGACTATTCTACCCAGCAAGGCTCTCATTTAAAATGGAAGGAGAAATAAGAGGTCCCAGACAAAAAATGGTAAAGGGTATATATCTACTAAAACAGTATTGCAAGAGAAGCTAAGGGACTGCTTTAAGAAAATGAAGAAAAAGAGAGCAAGAGAGGAACACAAGTACAAAGGGGAAAAAAATGGCAATGAATAAGTACCTATCAAACTAAACTTAAGTGTAAATACATTAAATGCTCCAAAGAAAAGACATAGGGTTGCTGAATAGATAGGAAAACATGCCCTGCAGATATGCTGTCTATGATACCCACCTCAGAACAAAAGATAAACACAGCCTGAAAGTGAAGGGATGAAAAATAATATTCCAAGCAAATGGACATGGAAAAAACAACTGGGGTAGCAATATTTATATCAGACAAAATAGATTTCAAAACAAAAGATTTCTTTAAAAAGTGACAAAGGAGGACACTACATAATACTTAAGGGAATAATCCATCAAGAAGTTATAACCCTTGTAAACATATATGCACACAACATAGGAGCATTTAAATATATAAAGAAAAACGTGGAGGAGTTAATGAAAGATATCAACAGTAACACTCTAATAATAGGGAGTTTCAATGACCCATTGCCAGCAAGTGATAGATACTCCAAGCAAAGAATCAACAAGGATATTGTGTCATTGAAAAACACTCTATATCAAATACACTTAACTGATATATGCAGAGCCTTACCCCCCCAAAAAGCAAAATATACATTCTTTTCAAAACCACATAGGACATTTTCAAAGATGGACCACATTGTAGGACACAAAACAAGTCTCAAAAAATTCAAGAAAATTGAAATCATATCAAGCATCTTCTTGGATCATAGTAGGTTAAAACAGGAACCCAATCTCAAGGAAAAAACTCAAAAACACTGAAATTCATGGAGACTGAATAACATACTATTAAATAATGAATGGGTTACCAATGAGATCAAGGAATAAATAAAAATATTTCTGGAAAAAACTGAAAATGAACACATAACAACCCAAAACCAATGGTAAACAGTGAAGGCGATACAGACAGGAATATTTATAGCAATACAGGTCTATTTTAAAAAGATAGCAATATTTCAAATAAACAACTTAACCCTATGCCTATAAGAACTAGAGGAACAACAACAAACAAAACCCAGAGTGAGTAGAAGGAAGGAGGTAATCTAGGTCAGAGCAGAATTAAATGATGTAGGGACTTAAAAAACATTTCAATGGATCAAGAAATCCAGGATCTGGTTATTTCAAAAGATAAAATCAACAAGCTTTTACCCAGAATACTTAAAAAAGAAAAAGAAAGAAAGAGAGAGGACTGAAGTAAATAAAATCAGAAACAAAAGAGGAGAAATTACGACCAATACCACAGAAATACAAAGGATTGTAAGAAATTACTATGAACAACTATGAGCCAAGAAATTGGAAAACCTGGTTGAAATGGATAAATTTCTAGAAAAATATAGTCTTCCAAAACTGAATTAAGAAGAAGCAGAAAGCATGAATAGACTAAAAACAACTAGAAAAAGTGACACAGTAGACAAAAATCTCTTGGCACATAAAAGCCTTGGACCAGACAGCTTACAGGTGAATTTTATCAAACATTTTAGGAAGCACTAACCTCTGTCTTTCTCAAACTATTTCAAAAACTCTAAGTAGATGGAATGCTCCCAAACCCTTTTTATGAGGCTATTATTATCTTAATTCCAAAACCAAGTAAAGATATAACAAAGAAAATAATTATAGGCCAATATCTCTGATGAACATACATGCTAAAATTCTCAACAAAATATTGGCAATTCAGATCCAGCTATACATTAAAAATATTATATATCATGATCAACCAGGAATTCATTCCAGGGATCCAAGGATGGTACAACATTTGCAAATCAATAATGTAATATACCACATAAACAAGAAGAGAGACAATAATCACATGATCATATCAATAGATGTGGAAAAAGCAATTGAGGATGTACAGCACCAATTTATGATAAAACATTCAGCAAAGTGTGACTAGAAACAGCATGTCTCAACTTAGTAAAGGCCATATGTGCAAAACCTAGAGCCAACATCATACTCAATGGGATAAAAGTAAAAGTTTTCTTCTTAAGATCAAGAGCAGAACAAAGGTGTCCACTTTCCCCACTTTTATTTAACATTGTATTGGAATTTCTAACCACAGCGATCAGACAAAAATAAATAAATAAATAAATAAATAAATAAATAAATAAATGGCATCCAAATTGGAAAGCAGGATGTAAAAGTGTCATTATTTCACATGACATGATTGTGTACATAGTAAACCCTATGGTCTCCACAAAAAGAAAAAGAACTAAATCATTTTTTGGGGGTTTTTTTTGGCAAAACATGAAGACACAAAGTCAATATTCAGAAATCAAGGGCATTTTTTGTACACCAAAAATGAAATATCAGAAACAGGATCTAGGAAATTATGTCTATGGTCAATTAATATTTGACAAAGGGGGCAGGAACATAAAATGGAGTAAATATAGCCTCTTCAATAAATGGTGATGGGAGATCTGGACAGGTACATGCAAAAAATTAATCTTGACCACCGATTTCCACCATATAGCAGCATAGATTCAAAATGGATAAGACAAATATAAGTCATGATGCCATAAAAGTCCTAGAAGAAAACATAGACAGTAAAATTTCAGATATCCCACACAGCAGTATTTTTGCCAACATATCTCCGAGGGTAAGGGAAATAAAGGAAAATATTTAAAAAATGGGACTACATCAAATTAAAAGGCTTCTACATAGCTAAAGAAAATATCTCGAAAATGAAAAGTGATCCATCCAAATGAGAAAATATTTTTGCCAAAATCTCAGAGAAGGGTTTGATATCCAAAATTCATAAAGAACTCATATGACTCAACACCAGGAAGACACACAATCCAATGAAAAAATGGACTAAGGACTGGAACAGAAACTTCTCCAATGAGGACACACAGATGGCCGATGGACATATGAAAGGATGTTCAATATCACTACCTATCACAGAGATGCAAATCAAAACCACAATGAGATACCACCTCACACAGATCAGAATGGCCATCATTAACAAATCAAGAAACAACAAGTGCTAGAGAGGATGCAGAGAAAAGGGAACCCCAGTGCAGTGTTGTTGGGAATGTAGACTGGTATAGTCACTGGGGAGAACAGTATGGAATTTCCTCAAAAATCTAAAAATGGAACTGACTATTGATTCAGTGATTCCATGGCAGGGATTTTATCCTAAGAATTTTGAAACACCAATTCAAAAGAGCCTATGCACCCCTACATTCATTTCAGTATAATTTACAATAGCCAAGTTCTGGAAGTAACCTAAGTACCCATTAGTAAATGAGTATATCAAAAAACTGTGGTACAGTCACACAATAGAATACTACACAGCATAAAGAAAGAAGGAACTCCTACCATTCACTATTGCATGAATGGAATTGGAGAATATTATGCTAAGTGAAATATTCAACAGGCAAATACTGCAAGTGTTTTCCTTAAGATCAGGAACAAAACAGGTATGTCCACTTTTACCTCTCTTATTCAATATAGTACTGGTAGTCCTAGCCAAGCAATCAGACAAGAATGAAAAGGCATCCATGTTGGAAAGGAAGTAGTGAAACTGTCTTTATTTGTGGATGACATGATTCTGTATAGAATAAACCCCAAATATTCCACCAAGAAACCACTAGAACTGATAAATGAATTCAGCAAAGTAGCAGCCTAGAAAATTAATATGCAGAAATCAGTTGCATTTTTATATGCCAATAATGAAGTAACAGAAAGGGAAATCAAGAAAACAACCCCATTCACAATTGCTTCAAAAAGAATAAAATATCCAGGAATAAACCTAACCAAGAATGTAGAAGACCTATAGTGAGAAAGTTATGACATTCAAAAAATAAATTAAAGAAGATACAAATAAATGAAAGTACATACCATGTTCATGGATAGGGAGAATCAACATCATTAAAATGTCCATACTACCAAAGCAATCTATAGGGTCAATGCAATTCCTGTCAAGATTCCAATGACATGCTTCACAGAACTAGAAAAACATTTCAAAAATTTATTGGAACCACAAAATGCCCTGCACAGCAACAGGATTCCTGAGAAAGAAGAACAAAGCTGGAGGAATTATACTACCTAATATCAAACTATACTATAAGACCATAGTAATCAAAACAGCATGGAACTGGCATAAAAATAGACACATAGGTCAATGGAACAGAACAGAGTGCCCAGAAATAAACCTACACCATTATAGTCAATTAATATTCAACAGAGGAAGCAAGCACATACAATGTCTAAAGATTGTTTATTCAATAAATGGTGTTGGTAAAATTGGACAGATACATGCAGAAAAATGAAACTAAACCACCTTCTCATGCCATACACAAAAATAAATTTAAAATATTTCAAAGTCTTAAATGTTGGACCCAAAACCATAAAAACCTTAGAAGAAAACATAGTCAACACAATCTGGGACACTACTTGTAGCAACTTTTTACTGGATATATCCCCCTAGGCAAGGGAAACAAAAAATAATAATAAATGGGACTACATCAAACTAAAAAATTTTTTTCACAGTTAAGGAAATCATCAACAAAATAATAAGACAACCCACAGAATGAGAGACTATATTTGCCAATATATCTGAACAGGGGTTAATATCAAAATTTTTAATGTATTCACAAAACTCAACATGAGAAAATCAAACAACCCAATTAAAAAATTGGCAAAGGACCTGAATAGACACTTCTCTAGAGGGCATACAGGTGGCCAATAGACATGAAAAGATGCTAAATGTCACTGATCATCAGAGAAATGCAATTAAAACCACATTGAGATATCCTTTCACACTTGTCAGAATAGCTATCATCAAGCAATCAAAAAACAAGTGCTGGTGAGGATGTGGAGAAAGGGGAAGTCATTTTGCACTGCTGGTGGGAATGCAGATTGTTCCAATCACTGTGGAAAGCAGTATGGAGATACCTCAGAAAATTTAAAATGGATCTGCCTTTTGACCAAAGGATCACACTTCTGGGAATATATCCAAAGGAACTCAAATTACTAATTCAAAAGAATAGAAGCACCCCTATGTTCTCTGCAGCATTATTTGCAATCACCAAAATATGGAAACAGCCCAAGGGTCCATCAATCTATGAGTGGATAAAACAACTATTAGGGGGCTCTCTTGGGGCCTAGCCAGGCGACTGTCACAGTCTGTGGATGCACTGCATGTGGGCCCAGTGGCTGGGTGGGAGGTGGCATGGAGAGGTGGGGAAGGGTGGTGCTGGCTGGCTTGGTGGAGCTGCGGTGGGAGCATAACCCTGGACAGTGGGGCCCATGGGTTGAGGACAGTGCCCTGGGTGGCCAACAGAGTGCTTATGATTTCACTTATTTTTGCTGAACTTGTAAAAGAGGCACTTGGATGAAGAATTAACAAGAACATTGAAATTCTGTGCAGTTTCAAATTGGAGCATTTTGGATTTTCACCCTAGTTTAGCAGCTCTGCTTCTCACTTAAATACAGATGAATGAAGATCCCATTCTGGAAGACACCTGGCCAGCGGTGCAGAGCTGATGCAGGCCATACTGGTGTATCTGCAAACATGATGAAGAAAAGGACATCTCACAAAAAACACTGGAGCAGTGTGGGGCCAAGCAAGCCCCTGTCCCAACCTCGGTGGGACATTGTAGGCTGCATGGGTGGAGGGAAGGGATTGGCCCTGTTACCCAGTGGAAAGTAACCGTTCTGGACCAGGTGCCTATAAACCCTTCTTTGTATGTTATGAAATACGATGGATTTGACTGTGTTTATGGACTAGAACTTAATAAAGATGAAAGAGTTTCTGTGCTAGAAACTCTTTCCAGAGTTGCAACATCTCAACCCAGCAATGCACACCTAGCCGACACAATGATTGGTAAAGCGGTAGAGCACATGTTTGAGGTTGAGGATGGCTCTGAAGATGAATGGAGAGGAATGGTCGTAACACATGCCCCTATAATGAACACGTGGTTTTACATCACCTATGAGAAAGACCCCATCTTGTACATGTACCAGCCCTCAGATGATTATAAAGAAGGAGATTTTCATATAATGCCTGATTCTAATGATTCCCCACCAGCATAAAGGGAACCAGGAGAAGTTGTGGACAGCCTGGTAGGCAAACAAGTGGAATATGCCAAAGAAGATGGCTCTAAAAGGACTGGCACTGTCATTCACCAAGTAAAAGCCAAACCACCTGTCTGTTTTGTGAAGTTTGATGATGATTTCCATAATTATGTCTATGATTTGGTGAAAACATCCTGGATGTCATCATTGAACTTTGTGGAACTATCAGATGTATAATTTGTAGACATAAAGACTTGATAGCTTTCCAGTTTAATGAAAGCGTAAATGTCCTGCAAACCCACAATCCCTGCCAGCATAACTGATTTTGTTCTGAATATTACAGATTTCCGTGAACACAAAGCATTTTGTGTAAGGAACTCCTTCCTCTTAAAAGAAGCCAGTCTGTTTGGAAGGGAGTTACAGGCAAGTTTGGTAAAAGTTAAGCTAGTATCTTAGTCAATTAAGACTGTAATAGCTCTTATTCATTTTCCCCTTCACTCTCAACATTTTCTTATCTTATTCTGCTGCCACAATGCAAGCATAGTTTGCATTTTTGTTACTGCCTTTTTGGAGATATATATGTATCTGTATCTATCTATCTATCTCTGTGTATACATGTATAGTATACACACACAGATATCTGCATGCACACATACACTTTATTGGCAGTCCTTTCTTTGTGGGCTGGGATGTGGGTCAAGGAATTTTCCCCAGTGTAACAGTAAGTGCTTGACTCAAGTCAGTCATATTTAATAAATTACTGCCTTTTACTTAAAATTAAATTTGGGCACAAGAAACATGTAGGGATGTTCCGCTTGTTTGAAAATCAGAAGTTCAGAGCACCTTCTAAATTTGGAGGTTTTAAACCATAAATCCAAATGTGAATCACTTCTTGACAGTTAATGAACCACATTGGAATTTTATAAAACAGTTAGAAATCTGGATAAAAGGCTGCCTTTAAGTCTAAGCTTTGGAAATTTTTTTTTGTTTACATTTTTAATGAAATACTTTTTTTTTTTAAAACACAGCCCAGTTGCTTGGTCCACACAGGGTAATGCCAGTGTATTTTGGGTGCACATTGGGCCCATTATTTGTACAAATCAGTAATCTGGATTTTGGTACACAGATTTAAAACCAACAGGACATCAGTCATTTGCATGTATGTGGTAAGTTCCCGGAAGAACACTACTTTTATATGAATGTAAGTTGAAAAATGACAGCGTTGGCCTCTAACAAGTTCTCTGGGACACTTTTATTGTAATTACTATTATTACTAATATATGATTATGGTCCAAAGGCTTTTTTCCACTGGCTTTTCCCCGCAAAGAATGTTTAGACAAATAATAGCTAAAAAATCCCCTGACACTTTTTTGGGTGTTGTATGTTTTTGCTCACTGTGTGCCACTGCTGCGGAACCCTGTCACATGAGGGTCAGTCGGCCATGCTCATTGGTAGGTGTGACTGATAGCAGCCCTTAACCACAGGTTCTTTCCATGGTTTATTCCCTCAAAGTGATTTTAACCAAAAAAGTAGTTGGTTTAGCAGCAAGACACCCACCTGTCACTTTGTTTTAGGTAAGCCCTGGTGGTTTGAAAGCTAGGATTAAGACCTCATATGAAACTACTCCCTTGGGGAGATTGGAAATCTTAGTAAGATTTGGGCAGAAGGCTAAGCAGTCAGGTTATCAAACATCAGAGGTCCATGCAACCTCCTTTAAGACTATGCTTGGTGTTAGAGATTTTGTAGTTCCAAGGTCTTGCGTGTGGTTTGTGTGTTGCATACTCCGCCTCCAGGAAGGCAGTGCCTAGGTATGTTGGATGGTCACCTCACTCACCATGTACACACCCCACATTTTCTGCAGCATGCCCAGTGCCTTCTCTCAGCAGCCAGGGATTAGCTTCTCCTTGCAGTGAATACCCAGGTTTTAGATGCTCCTCCCTTGTTTGAACCAGTGTTGTGCTACACATTTGTCAGCTACTTTCCTGATGGCTCTTATAGGAATGCCTGCATTTGAATCTCAAGGCCAAGCCTGACTTCCCAAGCCCAAGTGAACATATATGGCCCAGACAGTGTGTCCAGCACACGCACTGCACAAATACAACACAGTGACTTTGGGTTGGAAAGCAAAGCTCTTTGGAACTATCCTGAGGGATGGGTCAGTTGAAACATTTTCTAGCATTACTTAATGGTTTGTATTGTGGTTTTTCTGCAAGTACCTTCAGCAATTTCAATACCACATTATCTGCCACTCTCTAGATGAATGTGACAAGTGATCATTGTTATTATTTTAATTATCATTTCATTTATTTCTTTTTCTTCTTCTTCTTTTTTTTTTTTTTTTGCCTTTAGGGCTGAAGGAGGGGGAAGGGGTTTTTGTTTGTTTTTCCATTTTTTTCTTATTCCCTTTTTTGGTGGCTTAAACCGCACTTAGTGGTGCACTGACTAATCTGTTCCCTAGCTGAGTATTTCAGGCTTCATTTTAAGCTCATGTTTCAGATCTGCATGCATTGCTTGCATTTTCCTGGTATTTGAGTGTTGGTTCCTTGTCCTAGGAATCCAACATTAATTTTCAAAATCATCATGGGACTTGTGACAACATGAGACATAAATCTCTGTATAAAAGGTATTGGCCTTCCTCATTGACCTGCTATAGTATTACTGTGTCTTATGTGCATGTGTGTGATATGTGGCTGCCACAGAAAGCTTCAAAGGAAAACTTTAAAGGCAATGCATCCTTTTTTGCATGCTTTATTCTAAGTAGAATGTTCAATGTAGCTAACAAAAAAACGCATGTTAAAGATAGGCTTTTTTTTTTCTTTGTTTTTACTTGTTTTCAGTTTTCTATATATTTGCTTACTGTGCTATTTTAGTGGTTGTAGGGTGAAATGCACTGGTGAAGCAAACATAGTGTCAACAGGAGGTGACTTTCCACTTGAATGTGTCATGCAACATTTGAAGGGGCTGTGCATCTTAAAACAATCACAGTTACTACTAGACCAGATTTCATTTCTATTATTGTTTTATGTGCCAAACCCTGAAGTGCATTGGGCTTGAATGGGTCCTGAACGTTGTGGACCCATTAGAAAACTATTGTCTTAAAAAAAAAAAAAACTTCTCCAAAGACAAAACAGGAACAAATAATTATGGTCAAAATGCCTGTGGTTCCTTGCAAATGGTACACTTTTTGTATTTTCCATCATTGTAGTGCAGTTTGAATGAATGTGTATAGCTCAGAGGTCTTCCTGTTCACATCTTAAAATTATGTAATGACATCATCTTTCAGGTCAGAATTCATTTTTAATTTAAATTTTATTTTATATAATGTGTAGACAGTTCCCTGTTCTTAGCATTTAGAAGTATACACAATATAAATCTGTTAATTCTTTAAATTATTATTATAATTATGATGTAACTCTATCCTATCCTTAAAACATTTAAAATAAACACTTTATGTGCAACTTTTGACTGTAAAAAAAAAAAAGACAACTATTAGGAAAGATTATTGTTGCCAACTTCAAGTCAAAATCGTAGTGCCAGTATTTCATCAAGGACATGAATTAAAGTAATAGCGGAGCTACTGATCATAAAATATATTCATGGGCAAATAAAATATACACATACACAAGAGATTCATCAATGAAGAAATTCTACCATCACATGAAATTTTCATGAAAATTATATCATCCCCCCCCGAAAAATGTGACAATTTTCATGGGTAGAAATATTATTTTACTATACAGAAATACTTCAATATTCATGCATAAGCCAAGTTGTCCTCATGAAAGTCAGTATTCCACAGTACAAAACAAATCATGTGTGTGAATTTGCTACCATGAAAATGGAAAACTGTCAGGACCCATGATGCTTCATTCTAGCTGACCTAGTTAACCTCAATTTCATTTTTATTTGTAGTACTCCCTCAATTTTTCTCCCATTCCACCTGATAACAGGTGAGTTTTATCCCCTTCTGTATAAATTCAGTCATTTCAAAATTGAACTATGACAATTGGGGATTTCCTCAGTTTCTCTACCTGTTTCTTCCTGGAGACACATATAAGTATTTTTAGAGGGTTATGATGTTGGGGGAATGTGATTAGCTCCTCAACTTGGTTCTGTTACTGTGTCTACTGAGATGACTATTAACACCCACTGATGGTTAGCCTTACTGAAATTGTTTAGGTCCCCAACCATGCAGTTGCCTTTGATGCCATCTACTGGTGTTTCTTTTTGTTACAACTGTGAGACCTCATTCTTGATATGGCTCTTGAAACTTGTAATGCAGGTTGGACACTTTACAGAGTAATTTCATCTTCTCTCCTATTATTCTATGGAACTACAGAAAGTTTATGGAATTGCCTCAGCTCTTATATATTTTTTTGTAATCCTCACCCAAGGACTTTTATTTTTCATTGTGTTAAGAGAGGCAGGAAAGGAGAGGAAGAAACTTTGATGTAAGAGAGAAGCATTGATTGATTTCCTCCTCTATACTCTGAGACAGGGAACAGGTGCCAGGATCAGAAATTGTAAGCATCCAGGCTGGGATTTGCACATACCCACACCAGGACTAGGGGTCAAATACACAACATTTTGGTTATATACAGTGCAAAGCTCCATCCAACTGAGCCACTCTGGTCAGGGAAACTCTTGCATACTTTTATGAATATTTCATCCTTTATTTTAAATTTCAAGCCTATAAAATGGGTGAAGGACCTGAACAGACACTTCTCCAAGGAGGACATACACAGGGCACTGAGACATATAATAGGGTGCTCAGCATCACTAGCCATCAGAGAGATGCAAATTAAAACCACAGGGAGATACCACTTCACACCACTCAGAATGGCCATCATTAACAAATCAACAAACAAATGCTGGTGAGGATGTGGAGAGAAGAGAACCCCAGTTCACTGTTGGGCAGAATGCAGACTGGTGCAGCCATTGTGAAAAACATTTTGGAATTTCCTCGAAAACCTAAAAATGGATCTGCCTTTTGACCCAGCAGTTCCACTGCTGGGATTATACCATAAGATTCCTGAAACATGAACTCAAAAGAACCTATGTGCCCCAATGTCCTTAGCAGCACAATTTACAATAGCCAAGTGCTGGAGGCAACCTCGGTGCCCATCAGTAAATGAGTGGATCAAAAAAACTATGGTACAATTATACAATGGAATACTACTCATCAGAAAGAAAAAGAAAGAAAGAAAGAAAGAAAGAAAGAAAGAAAGAAAGAAAGAAAGAAAGAAAGAAAGAAGGAAAGAAAGAAAGAGTACTACCCTTCACAACAGCATGGATGGAACTGGAGAATATTATGCTAAGTGAATAAACCAGGCGGTGAAAGACAGACACCATATTATCTCATCTACAACTGGAACCTAATCAACAAAATAAACAAGCAAGCAAAATATAACCAGCAACATTGAAATAAAAAGCAAGCTGACAGTAACCAGAGGGGAGGGGGTGGGGATAATGGTAAAAAGAAGGGGAAAGATCAAGGAAGATGCATAAATGACCCATCAAGAAACGGGAGGAGGATTGAAGGTGAGAGGTGAGAGTGAGGGGAGGGTGGGGAAAGTGGCAGCAGGAAATTGTTGGCAAAAAAACCCCTAAAAAAGTAGACAGGGGGAGGTTAAGAATAATATAGGAAATTGAGAAACCAAAGAACTGATATGTACAACCCACAGACATGAACTAAGGGAGGGGGACATGATGAGATGAGGTGCAGGGCAGAGGGGATAAAAGGGAGAAAAAATGGGACAACTGTAATAGCATAATCAATAAGAATAAAGAAAAAAATTGTAACTGTTAAGTGAAAGATGTTAACTAGACTTAGTGTGATCATTCACAATCTACATATATTGAATCATTACATATGCAAATAAAACTAATATATGTCAATTGTATCCCAATAAAATAAATTCAGGAGGTAAATAAATAAATGTTTTTCCCTCAAAAAATAAATTTCATACCTATAAATTTCCTATACTTGGGAAAATATTTATTTCCTTTTGGTCAGACCAACACTGGATCAGCATTGTTCTATTACTTTTCTACCTTAAAACTAGGGCACACAAAGGGCAAGAAATTGAAACCTCTTTAACACTGAGATTATTTTCCCTCTGTGTCAGTGAAGATATCCTGTCCAGTTCTAATGCTTAGATTAACACCACAGTGCAGTCAAAGGAAGCATAGGTAATCAGCCACCTTCCCTAAGTTAAAGAAGTCACTCTGTACTGATTTTTAAGTAGTAGACTTTATCTGTCGTCCTGTCTTCCTTTTGAGATTATGTCATAGTTGTTCTGTGTTTTTTTTTTCTCTTTGAAGATTTTGTGAAATGTAATCCATACTTTCCTCTAGTACTTTTACAGACTCTATTTTAAACATTTAAATTATGGACTTTCTGGTATATATTTTCATGTACACAGTGAGATAAGAATCTAGTTCAGAAGGGATTAAGATGGTGGAGGGGTGAATGGAAGTCCCACTGACCTCCTCCCAGGACCAATCTGAAATTACAACTAAATTATGAAGAAATCACCCAGAACAAACAACTGAACAATAGTGAGAGAGAAACTTTATAACCTCAGACAGACAGAAGAATCAATTCAGCACAGCCTGACTAGTAAGGAGGGTGGCAGAAACACAAGAACACTGGCTAAGCATGCTTAAGTGGCAGTGATAGTTGGATATTTAAGTAGCCACTTGGATCCCCCGGAGAAGAGTAGGGTCTAAACCATAAGCAGCAGTCCGCAGCCTACGGCGCCAGAACCCAAAAAGGACACAGATAACAGCCAGTTGCGAAAAGTGGCAGGGCTGTTTTCTGTCAGAGATGGGGGTGCTGGAGACTGTAAGACCTGTTTAAAGGGCCAACACAAATATATTCATCTGCAGCCACTTACCTTGGGTTCTGGCAAAGGTGGAGGCAGGCTGGCTAGAGATGCCTGAGGAGAGACAAGACAGAGACTTTGGGGAGAGAACTGAGAGAGTAGCAGCCAGGACCCCAGTACTGAGTCATTCATCACACTGCAGCAGTCATCTTGCTCAGGCAGACCACTCCCCTGAGCGGCAGCATCCTGAGAGGAAACAATAGCCCTGCCGTCAGAAAGAACTCTGATCTGGCCTGTGGTGCTCAAACCTGACTGTGGAGTGTAGACTGACTGGACTAACAAGTGATGGAGACAGCCACAGACAACAGACCCCAGGAAGTCTCGAACAGACTGCCTAAAGTCAATGGGGTCAACATCTGTCATCACCAGAGGTGGATCTAGAAAGAAAAAAACAGTATATACTAGAGGCTACCAAGATGAAATCCACTATGGCCTTCTCTATAATTTGCAATATTTTCTTTATTACATAGCTTTTTAACCTTCATTTCTTGTCCATCAAGTTGGTGCATATTAGGTCACTAGATTTTATGCTACAGTTTATTTCTCTCCTTCTTATAATGGTTTTAATCTCTTTACAGTTTCATAAATATTGGTTCATTTGCTGTTGATAGTGGGATTGCAGGATGGAGTTATTTTTGTGGTCATGGGTTTGTTTCCTGGGTTTTGTGGTTTTGCTCTGGAATCCAAATAATGGGAAGACAAAGAAACAACCCCCAAACAAAAAGAAAGGAAGCATATTCAGAAAGCCTACAAAATGAAATAGAATCAAGTAACCTATCAGATTATTGAGTTCAAAACAATGGTTATAAGGAAGCTAAAAGAATTCAGTGAGCTTGGTGAGAATTACAAAAATCTACAGGGAAACTATGAGGAACTTGCTGTAAACTATATCAGCATGAGAAAGGACATAGAAACTATCAACAAGAGCCAAGAGGAAGTGAAGAATACAATTTCTGAATTAAAGGACACAGTAGAAGGAATCATAAGCAGGCTAAATGAAACAGAGGATCGAATCAGCAAACTGGAGGCCACAGTAGATAAAATCTCCCAGAAAGAGCAAGAAAAAGAAAAAAGGCTCAAAAAGAATGAAGAAGGGTTAAGGAAAATGCAGGACAACATGAGATGAGATGTAATAATCTCCATATAATAGGAATACCAGAAGGAGAAGAAGAGGAGCAAGGGATAGAAAACATGTTTGAAAAAGTAATGATGGAAAACTTCCCTAATGTGAGTAGAGAAAAAGTCACACAAGTTGAGGAAGCACAGAGGGTCTCAATTAAGAGGAACCCAAAGAGATCCACTCCAAGATATATCATAATTAAAATGCCAGATATGAAAGAAAAGGAGAAAATTTTGAAGGCAGCAAGGGAGAAAAAGGAAGTAACATACAAGGGAGCCCCAAAATGGTGGGCTGCTGGATTCTCAATAGAAACACTACAAGCCAGAAGGGAGTGGCAAAAAATATTCTGAGTAATGAAAAGCAAAGGCTTGCAACCAAGACTACTCTATCCAGCAAGGCTCTCAATTAAAACAGAAGGTGAAATAAGGAGTTTCCCAGACAAAAGAAGGCTAAAAGAATATACCTCTACCAAACAACCATTGCAAGCTATGCTAAAAGGACTTCTTTAAGAGGAAGAAGAAAAAGAGTGAGAGAAAGAGGAATACAAGTACAAAGGTAAAAATGAATAAGTATCTTTCAATAACAACCTTAAATGTATGTATATTAAATGCTCTAATTAAAATACACAGAGTAGTTGATGGACAAGAAAACAGGAACCACATATGTGTTGCCTATAAGAGACCCACCTCTAAACAAAAGACCTACACAGACTGAAAGTAAAGGGTTGGAAAAAAATTCCAAGAAAATGGACAGGAAAATAAAAGCCAGGGTAGCAATACTTATATCAGACAAAGTAGACTTCAAAACAAAGGCGTTAAAAAGAGACACAGAAGTACATTTCATAATACTCAAAGGAAAAATCCATCAAGAAGACAAACATTGTAAACCTATATGCACCCAAGATAGGTACACAAAAAGATATAAGGAAAATCCTGAAGGACTTCAAGAAAGATATAGACAGTAACACACTTATACTAGGGGTTTAATATACTACTGTCAACAATGGATAGATCATCCAAACAAAATATCAACAGGGATATTGTGGAACTGAACAACATATTAGATCAAATAGACCTAACTGATAATATATATATGTGTGTGTGTGTGTATGCATATATAACGTTTTATCCTAAAGAAGCAAACTATACATTCTTTTCAAATACACATTGAACATTTTGAAGAGAGACCACATGATAGGACACAAAACAAGCCTCAACAATTTTAAGAAAATTGAATTCATATCAAGCATTTTGTAAGGCCACAAGGGCTAAAACTACAAGCCAACCTCAAGGAAAAGTCAAAAACATTCAAACTCATGGAGACTGAGTAGAGTGCTATAAACAACAAGTGGGTCAAAGAAGAAAACAAATAGTTTCTGGAAATAAATAAAAATGAACAGTCAACAATCCAAAACCTATGGGACACAGCAAAGGCAGTCCTGAGAGGAAAGTTCATAGCAGTACAGGCCTACCTAAAAAACATAGAAACATTTCAAATAAACAATCTAGCCCTACATCTACAAGAACTGGAGAAACAACAAACTAAGCCCAGAGCTAGTAGAAGGAAGGAAATAACCAAGGTCAGAGCAGAATTGAATGACATGGAGACTAAAAAAGCAATTCAAAGGATTAATGTATCCAAGATCTGGATCTTTGAACCCTGAAGATAAACAAAATCAACAAACCTTTAAGCAGACTCATCAAGAAAAAAAAGGGAGAGGACCCAAATAAAATCAACCAGAATGAAATAGAAGAAATTAGAACTGATACTACAGAAATACAAAGGATTGTAAGAAATTACTATGAACAACTCTATGCCAAGAAATTTGAAAAGCTGGGTGAAATGGACAAATTTCTAGAAAAATATAATCTTCCAAATCTGAATCAAGAAGAAGCAAAAAGCCTGAACAGATGAATAATAGCTAGTGAAATTGAAGCGGTAATCAAAAAAATCCAGGCACACAAAAGCCCTGGACCAGATGGTTTCCCAGGAGAATTCTACAAAACATTTAAGGGAGAGCTTACTCCTATCCTTCTCAAACTATTCCAAAAAATCCAAGAGGAGGGAATAATCCCAACTCTTTTCATGAGGCCAGTATCACCCTAATCCCAAAACCAGATAAAGACAAAACAAAGAAAGAAAACTACAGACCAATATCTCTGATGAACATAGATGCTAAAATCCTCAACAAAATATTGGGAAACCACATGCAGCAATACATTAAAAGTTTCATCCACAATGATCAAGAGGAATTCATCACAGGGATGCAAGGATGGTACAATATTCGCAAAGCAATAAACGTATACATCACATAAAGAAAGGAAAAACAAAAATTCCATGATCATAAAAAAGCATTTGATAAGGTACAACTCCCATTTATGATAAAAACACTCAGCAAAGTGGGAATAAAGGGGGCTTACCTCAACATAATAAAGACTATATACAAGAAACCTACATCCAACTTTATACTGAATAAGCAAAAGCTAAAAACTTTCTCACTAAGATTGGGAACAAGAGAAAGATGTCTACTTTCACCACTTCTATTCAACATAGTATTAGAGGTCATAGCCATAGCCATCAGACAAGAAAAAGAAATAAAAGGCATCCAAATTGGAAAGGAGTAAGTAAAACTGTCATTGTGTGCAGATGAAGTGATAGTGTTCATAGAAAACCCTATAGACACCACCAAAAAACTACTTGACCTAAAAAGTGAATTTAGTTAAAGCAGGATACAAAGTAAATATGCACAAATAGAAGGCATTTTTGCACAGCAAAAATGTAATATCAGAGTCAGAAATCAGGGGAAAATCCCATTTACTATAACAGCAAGAAAAATAAAGTACCTAGGAATAAACTTAACCAAGGAGGTGAAAGACCTGTACTCAGAAAACTACAGAACATTGAAGAAAGAAATTAAGGAATACACAAATAAATGTAAGCATATTGTGTTCATGGATTGGAAGAATAAACATCATCAAAATGTCCATACTACCCAAAGCAATTTATAGATTCAGTGCAATCCCTATTAAAATAGCAGTGACACATCTCACAGATATAGAACAAAATTTTATATGGAATCATAAATGGCCCCGAATTGCTGCAGCAATTCTGAGATAGAAGAACAAAGGAGGAGGGATCACAATACCTAGTATCAACTATATTATAAGTCCTCTGTAGTCAAAACAGTCTGGTACTGGCATAAGAACAGACACGTAGATCAATGGAACAGAATAGAAAGCCCAGAAATAAACCTATGTCTCTTCAGTCAATTAATATCAACAGAGGGGGCAGAAGTATAAAATGGAGTAAAAATAGCCTCCTCAGCAAATGGTGTTGAGAGATCTGGACAGCTACATGCAAAAAAAAAAAAATGAAATTTGACAACCGACTTACACCACACACAAAAATAAAGTCAAAATGGGTAAAAGAATGAAATATGTCACAACACCATAAAAGTTTTAGAGGAGAACAAAGGCAGGAAAATCTCAGATATTCCGCACAGCAATATTTTCAATGATATGTCCACTAGAACATTTGACATACAGGAAAGAATAAAGAAGTGGACTTTATCAAAATAAGAAGCTTCTGCATGGCTAAAGAAAACATCAGCAAAATGAAAAGGTAACCGACAATATGGGAAATGCATTTGCCAAAGATACCTTGGACAAGGGTTTGATCTCAAAAATATCTAAAGAACTGGCATGACTCCACTCTAGGAAGACAAACAACCCAATTAAGAAATAGGCAAATGGCCTAAACAGATGATTCTATGAAGAGGACATACACAGGGCCCTGAGACACATGAAAGGATGCTCAGCATCACTAGCCATCAGAGAGATGTAAATTAAAACCACAATGAGATACCACTTCACACCAGTCAGAGTGGCTATCATAACCAAATCAACAAACAACTAGCACTCCTGAAGTTGTGGAGAAAAGGGAACTCTAGTACACTGCTGGTGGGAATGCAGACTGGTGAGCCACTGTGGGAAACAGTATGGAATTACCTCAGAAAACTAAAAATGGAACTGCATTTTGACTCAGCAATTCTACTGCTGGTTTTGTACCTTATAATTCTGGAAACACCAATTCAAAAGAACCTATGTAACCTAATGTTCATAGCAGCACAATTTACAATAACCAAGTGTTGGATGCAACCTAGGCCCCCATCAGTAAATATGTGGATCAAAATACTGGTACATTTATACAATGGAATACTATGCAACAGAAAAAAGGAGCTACTACCCTTTGTGACAGCATGGTTGGAACTGGAGAGCATTATGCTAAGTGAAATAAGCCAGGTGTGTAAGACAGATACCATGCAATCTCACCTATAAGTGGAGATTAATCAAGAAAACAAACATGCTAGTTTAATATAATCAGCGACATTGAAGTGAAGAACAAACTGACAGTGAACAGAGGAGAGCGGGGAGTGTAAGAGAGTGGAAACCGGAATAGTTGTCAATGAACATATATGGGGGACTAATGGACAAAATTAAGGGAGGTTGCAGTTGAGAGTGGGGGGAGGGCTGACTTGTGGAGGAAAAATTGACAAAACTGTACTTGAACAACAATAAAAAATAAAAAGAAACAAGCAAGCAAAATGTTACCAGAAACTTTGAAATAAAGGGCAAACTGACAGTAGCCAAGGAGGAGAGGGAATGGGGAAAATGGGGGAAAGAAAGGGAAAAGTCATCAAGGAACATGTATAAAGGTCATATTGACAAAGCCAAAGTGGGTAGTATTGAGGGTGGGAGGTACAGGTGGGGGTGGTATGGGACACTGGTAGGGGGGAAGTGGAGACAACTGTATTTGAAGAAGAAAAAAAATAAAATCATAAAATGAACAATAGAAAAGGAAAAATAGTGGGAAGAAAGATGAAAAAATATTGAGTATATGACAGCACAAAATGATAGGAAATAGGAATTTCAAAAATCAGACAAATGATATATAATTGAGCCTAAATAAATATAATGTTTTGCTACTTATTTTAATAATGCTCTATTACATTGCAATGGAGTTTTCCAGAATAATTTATTTGTATCTGATATTTGTATCCAAACTTCATGCTTTAATAATTCTTTTCTAAAAGCTGTTTAAGATGTGTTCTTTTTAAAAAAAAATTCAGCTATTATATTTAAATAAATCTGTAACAAATTTCGGTAAAGAAATATATGTCTTGTTGTTTTTATATATGCTTAATGAAAGAAAAAAAGGCTTACAACTCAATTTAAAAGCTTATTAGTGAATATATTTATCTGAATATTTTCAGTGTAAATTAACACTAAGTAACACATGGTAATTATGAGCAAACACTGTCTATATTAAAAATATTTTCCAAATTATGACATATGCTTCCATATCAAGAAAGTTTATATGAGAAATTATCTAGAATACTTGAAAAATGGTATTTAATTTACTTGTGCTCTAAGAAAATTTGCCTGATATGATCTCTATATCCATTCTTCAGGTTATAAACCTTTCCTGGTACCCTTATAGAAACATATTTAAAATATATGCAAATAGGTTCAAAGATGGCTGCAGAGTAGGTGGAAGCTACACTCATCTTATCCTGGCAGTAAAGTGAATATTAAGCTAAATTATAGAGCAATGAACCTGAATAACTAACTGAAGGCCAGCTAAAACATTATAACCAAGGATTTACAGAAGAAGCAACATAGTGAAGGGAATAGTGAGAAGGGTAGAGACATGGGAAGGACTGGCTTCTGCAGCCATATGTGATGGCTGAGAAGCTGGAGGGATATCTCCATTCAAATCTCCCTCCCACAAGTAGTGTGGAATCTTAACTCCACACAGAGATCCCCAACTCAGAGCAACAGAGATGGGAAGAGTATCTTGCATAGCATCTGGTGGTGAAAAATCAATGGACATTCAGTCCACCTGAGGAAAAATTGAGTCTACTAGAGACCTGGACACCAACATCCCAACTTTGAGCACTCCTGTTGTTACAGTACTACCTGGAAAGAGTACTTACTGGTCTTCCAGCTACTGCTGACACCAGTGACACCACTCTCTCATATGTGGGTCTTGCAGATGGGTCTATTGGCCACAACAGCAGGGACCTTTGGGGTACTCTTTTTGTGGTGAAGCTCTTGGTGAAGGCCCAGGCAGTGATTGAACTATATAGCTTTGGGGAGAAGATCATTCTTCCTCACTTTGAGTACACTTCTGCCCCCCACCCCCAACTCTGTCAAATCACTTGGCCCACTTTTCCATTCCCGTTGACCCCACCCTGTTGAGTTCAGTCCCACAGGGGAATCAGAGTGCTGCCAAATCTGGAGCTTTTGAAGCATGTCTCCAAGGGAGGCTTTTGCTTGAGAATCAGACAGGTGGGAACTGGGTGGTATGGCTACATCATGGGGGCCCTGCACTGCTGACCTCAGTGCTGTGGTGGGACCTGAAAACTGCTCAGTGCTTGGACCTTTGGTGCATGTTGGACGCTCTTGCCCAGAAAGGAAAAGAATTACCCACCCCCTCCAAAAGGCTGGCCAGCACCACCCACAATGAAAAACTCTTTAGACCTGCCCTCCCAAGTAATGGTGGCCCTGCCTGATTAGCTCAGCTTTGTGGAGACTAGAGAGGACTGCTTGGAGCTGGGACATTTGCGGTTTGTCTTCATGAGAGGCTACTGTGTAGGACCAGAAGAAAGTACTTGGGCCTCTTTTGTCAGCTCAGCGGACACTATCCCCAATGGAAAACTCTGTTCTCCTCCCTCTAAGTGACTTCATCTTGCTGAGCTTGCTCAGGCAGAGGGAACTTTGCACTCAACCTGACCCTGTGGCATGCTCCTCCTGGGAAAACTAGAGTTGGAGACTCTGGAAGAGACTAAGTGGTATGGCTCTGGAGGAGGGACCATTTCCTGCCACTGAGTGCCTGACCATGCAACCCACAAGTAAGGGATACACTAGTCCCATCCACCTGAGCCTGGTTTCCCTGCCCTATCAAGCTTGTGACCTATTGAAGAGTTTACTCTTCATTCTTTCTTTGGAAGGCTCTGAAAAAAGATGAGGCGACCTCAGGGAAAGAAAGAGTAGCTGACAGGTGGAGGTGGACCTCAAGGAGCCTCAGGCATTTTATAGATCTTCCTTAAGCTCTAAGCTGGAGAAAGCCAACTCTTGTACAAATAACAAATATGGGCTTCTCCAACACACACTCAGGCCTAGTAGATCCAGCCACAAACAGTGAATAGTGAGGCAGCTTCAGATAAGTAGCCCAAGGTTGGTTACAATGCCTGACATTGACCTATATCAGACGGAACCTCACCCAAGTTGACCCATAACCAAAACAACCAATGGTGGGCTACAGATCACACAAGAACTTGACCCAACTAGCTACCAAAAAGGGGTTTTTTGCAAACATCAGACCCTTTTGGGAACAACTGTACCTCAGGGAGCAACCCCTGGACAGCATTTCATAAATGGTGATCAAACTTTAATGTTATCAGCCAGGGGGTAGCTAAGTTAAAGTGTTATTCAGAAAAGACCAACAATATTCAAGACTCAACTACAACAGCAGGGTGTACATAATCCACAAGAAACATTCTTGGAACACCAAGCTCAGGTGATCTAGCAGATTGAACTTCCCCCAAAACACATCATAAAGCTATCATAACAAATTTGGGAGTCATAGCAGATATACCTAATACACAAAGAAAAAATAAGGAGGCAAAGAAATATGACCCGAATGAAAGAACAAGAGAAATCCCCAGAAAAAGTTAATTGAAATGGAAGCAACCAAATTAACAGACACAGAGTTTCAAAAAATTTTTATAAGGAAGCAGAAGGACCTTAGGGGATGAATGGATGATATCTGTGATAACTTAAATAAAGAGATAGTAAACATTAAAAAGGACATACAAACCATAAAAGGGAACCAGTCAAAAATGAAAATACAGTATTTGAAATGAAGAATACACTAGAAGGAATCAATAGCATGTTGGAAGAAGTAAAGTAACAAATCATCAATTTAGAGGAAAAAATAAAATTTTGTACCCAAATAGAGCATCATTTTTAAAAAATAAGGAAAATATTACTGGCTGGTGTAGTTCAGTGGATTGAATGTTGGCCTATGAACAAAGGAGTCACCGGTTCAGTCATTGCACATACCTGTATTGTGGACCAGATCCTCAGCAGGGGGCATTTGGGAGGCAACCACACATTGATGTTTCTCTCCCTCTCTCCCTCCCTGCCCATCTAAAAATAAAATAAATAAAATCTTTAAAAAGATAGGAAAATCGAAGGGAACATTGTGAAAACATCAAGCATAACTACACATGCCTCATAAGGACACAAGTAAGGGAAGAGAATAAGCAAGGGATTGAGAATATGTTTAAAGAAATAATGACTGAAAATGTCTCTAACCTGGTGAGGAAAAAAGTGACAAAAGTTCAGGAAGCACAGAAATTCCCAATCAAGATGAACCAAGAAGGTCTACACAAAGACATATCATAATTAATATGGCACAACTTAAAAACAAAGAGAGAATGTTAAAAGATGCAAGAGAGACTCAGTTAATTACCTGCAAAGGAGCTCTCACAAGGCTGTCAACTGATTTCTCAACAGAATAACTTCAGGCCAGAAAGGATTAGCATAAAATACTAAAAGTGATGAATAGCAAGTAACTACAACCAAGACTACTCTATCCAGCAAGCATTATACTAAAATTGAAGGGAAAATAAAAAGTTCCAAGGCCAAAAGAATGAAAACACTTAAGTACGTTATTATCACCAAACCAATATCACAAGAGTTAATAAAAGGCCTAATAGAAGAAAGAAGAAGAAGAAAGAAGAAGAAGAAGAAGAAGAAGAAGAAGAAGAAGAAGAAGAAGAAGAAGAAGAAGAAGAAGAAGGAGAAGAAGAAGAAGGAGAAGAAGAAGAAGGAGGAGGAGGAGAAGAAGAAGAAGGAGGAGGAGGAGGAGGAGGAGGAGGAGAAAAGGAGAAAGCGGGGGGCAGGGGAATTTTAACACCTCACTGTCAACAGTGTGGAGATTTTCCAGATAAAAAATTAACAAGGATAAAGTGACATTAAATGATGCACTAGATCCACAGATTTAACTTATATTTACAGAATATTTCACCCTAAAAGAGCAGAATGTACATAATTTTCAAGTGCACATGGATCTTTTTCAAAGATGGATCATGTGTAGTTCACAAAACAAGTCTTAACAAAATCAAGAAAAAAGCATATACAAAATTTTCTCAGAACATAATGGCATGAAATTAGAACTCAACCTTAATAAAAAGATTCAAAAGTCTCAAATATTGGAGGCTAAATAGCATGTTATTAAATAATAAGTAATAGCCAATGGGATCAAGGAGATCAAAAAATACCTAAAAAAAAAAATGAACACACAATACCCCAAATCTATGGGACACATCACAAACAATCTTGAGAGGGAAGTTGAAAGCACTACAGGCTGACTCCAAGGTGCAAGAGAAATCTCAAATAAAAATTCTAACACTACAACTAAAAGAACTAGAAAAACAATAAAAACCAAGTCCAGAAAATGTAGAAGGAAGGAAATATTCAAGATCAGAGTGAAAATTAATTTCATAAAGACTAAAAAATAAAAACACAGAAGATCAATGAAACCAATAGCTAGTTCTTTGAAAAGAAACAAGATTGAGGAAACTTTAACCACACTCATCAACATAAGGAGAGAGAGGAACAAAAAAAACCTAAATGAAAGAGGTGAAGTAACAACTGATATCACAGAAATATAAAGGACTGTAAGAAGCTGCTCTGAATAATTATATGTCAAAAATTAGTTACCTGGGCAAAATGGATAAATTTCTAAAAGCATACAATCTCCCAAAACTGAAACAGGAATAAGCAAAAAACCTAAATAGACCAATAACAACAAATGAAATTAAAGATGTAATCTAAAAAAAAACTAGCACGCAAATGAAACTCCAAAATGGTGGAGGATTGAGTGAAAATTACACTAACCTCCTCCCAGGACCTTTCTGGAATTACAACAAAATTGTGGAGAAATAACCTGGAACAAAAAACTGAACAATAGTGAGAAAGAAGCCTTACAACCTCAGAGAGACAGAAAAATTAGCTTCAGCACATAACCAGTAGAGTGTGCAGTGGAGACACAAGAGGGCTGGCACTCACTGGCAGCAGCCAAAGTGCTGGAGGGATATTTAAGTGACTGGTTGGAGACCCGTGAGTAGTGCAGTCTAACCCCTAAGCTGGTATCCCCAGCCTAGAGCACCAGAACCCAAAAAGTACACAGATAACATTCAGCTGTGAAAATAGGTAGCGTTGCTCTCTGCCAGAGTTGGATGGCTGGAAAAGCAAAGAGCCATTTAAATGGCCAACACATAAATTTTCATTTACAGCCACTTACCCTGGGCTCTGGCCAATGAGGGTGGGTGTAGAGTAGACTAGAGATACTTAGGAGCGGCTGGGAATAAAGGCTTTGGAGAGAGAACTCAGAGTAGCTACCAGGATCTCATCATTGAGTCATTCCTCATATGGCAGAAGCCATTTGCTCAGGCAGAGCACAACCCTCCAAGTGATGACAACCTGAGGGGAAACAATAGCTCTGACCCAGGAGGAATTCTGCACCATCCTGTGGTGCTTAAGATCTACTGTCAACCACAGACAGTAGATCCCTGGAAGTCTCAAATAGGTTGCCTAAGGTCAGAAGGGGTCACCATCTGACATCACCAGAAGCAGATTCAGAAAAAAACAAAAACAACAAAACAGTGCACCTGCACTAAAGCTAATGAGATGTGGTGGTTGAAGTGACCCTCAAACAACCAGCTGGAGGGAGGGACGCAGCAAAGAATGACCAAACAAAAATAAAAACCCAATTATATTCCAGAGAGCCAACATAAACAGCATAAAGGGCCTCCCAAGAGCATCAAAATAAGGCGATCAAGGAGACTGCACCAATAAATCACACAGGTCTCTTGCCATAGAACTTCACACCACAAAGCCAAGGAGTCAAAGCAGATCAATTTAAGAAGCAGAAGCACACAAGAAGAGTCTCCCCAAAAATAGAAAGACACAGAAACAGCCCCCAATCTAAAGGAAAGGAGGACTCCCCAGAAAGAGTGCCAAATGAAATAGAAGCAAGTAAACTATCAGATATTGAGTTCAAAATAATGGTTATAAGGAAGCTCAATGAGCTCTGTGAGAATTGCCAAAACTACAGGGAATCTACAGGGAATTTACTGGGAACTAATCAGCATGAAAAAGGACATAGAAACTATCCATAAAGGCCAGGAGGAAATGAAGAATAGTTTTTTAATTGAAGAACAGAGTAGATTGAATGAAAGGCAGGATAAATTAAGCAGAAGATTAGATCAGTGAGTTGGAGGACAACTAGAAAAAAATTCCCAGAAAGAGCAATAAAAGGGAAAAATACTGAAAAAGAATGAAAAGGGATTAAAGGAACTGCAGGAAAACGTGAAAAATAATACTATCTGTATAATAGGGATGCCAGAGGGAGGAGAAGAAGAGAGGGAAGGGATAGAAAACCTGTTTGAAAAAATAATGATGGAAAACTTTCCTAATTTGATGAGAGAAAATATCACACAAGTCCTGGAAACACAGAGGGTCCCAATCAAGATAAACCCGAAGAGGCCCACTTGAAGACACATCATAATTAAAATGGCAAAATTGAAAGACAAAGAGAGAATATTAAAAGCAGAGAGAAACAGAATATACTGTATAAGGGAGCTCTGATAAGGCCAGCAGCTGACTTCTCAATGGGAACACTACAAGCCACAAAGGAATAGCTAGAAATATTCCAAACAATGAAAAGAAAAACCCTGCAACCAAGACTTCTCTAACCAACAAGGCTCTCACTTAAAATGGAAGGCAAAATTAGGAGTTTCCCAGACAAACTTAGGCTAAAAGAATACACATCCACCAAAACAGCATTGCAAAATATACTAAGGAGAAAGATATAAAAAGATGAAGGAAAAAGGTAAGAGTGAGAGGAACACTAACACAAAGGGGAAAAATGTCAAAGAATAAGTACCTTTTGAAAATAACCTTGAAAGTAAATGGATTAAATTCTCCAATGAAAGGAGATAGGGTAACTGAATGGACAAGAAAATATGCCCCGCACATATGCTGCCTACAAGGACCTACTGCAGAACAAAATACCTACACAGACTGAAAGTGAGAGTTGGGAAAAAATATTGCAAGGAAATGGACAGGAAAAAAATCCAGGATATCAATACTTATATCAGACAAAATAGATTTCAAAAGAAAGGCTATAAAAAGAGATACAGAAACACACTTCATAATACTCATGGGAAGAATCCATCAAGAAAACATAAACATTGTAAACATATATGCACCCAATATAGGAGCACCAAAATATATAAGGACAACCTTGGAGGACTTCAAGAGGGATATAGACAGCAACACAATTATACAAGGAGACTTTAATGACTGTCACCAATGGACAGATCTTCCAAACAAAGAATTAACAACATATTGAGGCATTGAACTATGCCCTAGATCAAATGGACTTACCATATATATACAGAAACTTTCATCCCAAAGAAGCAAAATACACATTCTTTGCAAATGCACATAGAACATTTTCAAAGAGACACCATGTGAAAGGACACAAAACAAACCTCAACAAATTCAAGAAAATTGAAATCATATTGAGCATTTTCTTAGACCATAAGGGCTTGAAAGTGGAAATTAACCTCAAGGAAAACACTCAAAAACAGTCAAACTCATGGAGACAGAATAGCATATTATTAAAGAATGAATGGGCTAACAATGAGATCAAGGGAGAAATAAAAAACATTCTGAAAACAAATGAATATTAACATACAACAGTCCAAAACCTATGGGACAAGGCATAAGCAGTCTTGAAAGTTCATAGCAATACAGGCCTACCTAATAAAGATAGAAACATTTCAAACTAAACAACCAAGCCCTATATCTACAAGAACTGGGAGAACAACAAACAAAGCCCAGCGCAAGTAGAAGGAAGGAAATGACCAAGATCAGGGCAGAATTGAATGACAGAGACTAAAATAACAATTCAAAGGATCATTAACCTTAGGAGCTAGTTCTCTGAAAAGATAGACAAAATAACAAGCCTTTAACCAGACTCATCAAGAAAGAAGGGGAGAGGACCAAAATAAATAAAGCCAAAAATGAAAGAGGAGAAATTGCAACTGATACTACAGAAATACAAAGGATTGTAAGAAATTACTATGAACAACTCTATACCAAGAAATTTGAAAAGCTGGGTGAAATTGACAAATTTCTTGAAACATATAATGTTCCAAAACTGAATCAAGAAGAAACAGAAAGCCAGAATAGACCAAGAACAGCTAGAGAAATTGAAGAAGTAATAAAAAAAACTCATGGCACACAAAAGCCCTGGACCAGATGGTTTCAAAGGAGAATTACACAAAACCCTTAAGGAAGAGCTAACCCCTATCCTTCTCAAACTATTCCAAAAAATCCAAGAGGAGGGGAGAATCCCATCTCTTTTCATGAGGTCAGCATCACCCTTATCCCAAAGCCAGTTAAAGATACAACAAAGAAAGAAAACTACAGGCCAATATCGCTGATGAATATAGATGCTAAAATCCTCAAGAAAATATTGGCAGACTGCATCCAGCAATACATTAAAAATATCATAAAACATGACCTAGTGGGATTCATCCCAGGGATGCATATGTGGTACCATATATACGAATGAATAAATGTAATACATCACATAAACAAAAGGAAAGACAAAAATCACATGATCATATCAACCGATGCCAAAAAAGCCTTTGATAAAATATAGTTCCCATCTATGATAAAAACTCTCAGAGAAGTGGAAGTAGAGCTAGCATATCTCAACATAATAAAGGTCATATATGAGAAAACTACAGGCAACACCATACTGAATGGGCAGGAACTAAAAGCTTTCCCACTAAGATCAGGAACAAGATGAGGGTGTCTGCTCTCATGACTTTATTCGACATAGTATTGGAAGTTCCAGCCACAGTGATCAGACAAGAAAAAGAAATAAAAGGTATCCAAACTGGAAAGAAGGATGTAAAACTGTCATTGTATGCAGATGACATGATAGTGTACATAGAAAACCCTATACACTCCACCAAAAAACTACTCAACCTAATAAGTAAATTTGGAAAACATTGGTAACAAGGTCAATATTAAGAAATCGAAGGCATTTTTGTACACTAACAATGAAATATCACAAAAAGAAACAAGGAAAAAAAAATCCCATTTACTATTGCAACAAGCAAACCTACCCAAGGAGGTAAAAGACCTGTACTCAGAAAGCTATATAACACTGAAGAAAGAAATAAAGGAAGACATGAATAAATGGAAAATATACCATGTTCATGGATTGGAAGAACCAACAACATCAAAATTTCCATACTACCCAAAGCAATTATAGATTCAATGCAATCCCTATTAAAATATCAATAAAATTTTTGACAGATATTGAACAAATATTTCAAAAAATTATGGAACCGTAAATGGTCAGAGATTGCCTTAGCAGTTTTGAGAAAGGACAAGGTAGGAGGGATCACAGTACCTGATATCAAATTATATTACAAGGTCACTGTAATCAAAACAGTCTGGTATTGGCATAGGAACAGGCACATAGATCAATGAAACAAACAGAGACCCCAGATTTAAACCCATGTCTCTATGGTCAATTCATATTTGAAAAGGGGGACAGGAGCATGAAATGGAGTTAATATAGCCTCTTCAACAAATGGTGTTGGGACACTTTGGATAGCTACAGGCAAAAATATGAAACTTGACCACCAACTTACACCATACACAAATATAAACTCAAGATGGATAAAAAGGCTTAAATATAAGTCCTTAAATCATAAAAGCCCTAGAGGAAAACGGAAGCAGGAAAATTTCAGATATTCAACACAGCAGTATTGTCACTAATATGTCCCCTAGAGCAAGAGATATAAAGGAAAGAATAAAGCAATGGGACTACATGAAGTTAGAAAGCCTCTGCATGGCTAAGGAAAACATCAAAAAATGGAAAGGGAACCAACTATGGGGAAATATATTTTCCAGTGAAACTTCAGGCAACATTTTGATCTTCATAAACTATAAAAAACTCACATGACTCCACACAAGGTAGACAAACAATCCAATTAAAAAATGAACAAAAGACTCAAACAGACACTTCTCCAAGGAGGACACACAGAGGGCCCAGAGACACATGAAAGAATGATTAGTATCACAAACCATCAGAGGGATACTAATTAAAACCACAATGAGGTACCACTTCACACTATTTAGAATGGCCGTCATTAACGAATCAGCAAGCAACAAGTGCTGCTGAGGCTGTGGAGAAAAGGGAACCCTAGTAGTCTGTTGGTGGGAATGCAGACTGGTGCAGCCACTGTGGAAAACAGTATGGAATTTCCTCAAAAACTAAGGATGGAACTGCTCTTTGACCAGGAGTTCCACTGTAGGGATTATCCCCTAAGATTCCTGAAACACAAATTCAAAAGAACCAATGCACCCCAATGTTCATAGTAGTCCAATTTACAAAAGCCAAGTGCTGGAAACAGCCTAAGTCCCCATCAGTAATTGAGTGGATCAAAAACTGTGGTACATTTACACAATGGAATACTACACACCAGAAGGAAAAATGGAGGTCATAGCATTAATGACAGCTTGGATGGATCTGGAGAGCATTATGCTCAGTGAAATAAACCAGGCTGTGAAAGACAAATATCATTTGATCTTACCAATAATTGGAAGGTAATGAACAAAAACAACAAGTGAGTAAAACAGAAACAGAGGCATGAAAATAAAGAACAAACTTATAGCAACAGTAGGGGTAAGGGAGATGGATTATGGCAGAAAGAGCAGGAATGGTCAAGTCAAGGAATATGTATAAAGGGCCCATGGATAAAGACTACCCAATGATGGAGGTTTGAATGTGGGAACTGAGGGATGGGTAGGGCAGTGTAGAGTAATGGGGGAAAAATTGGGACTGCTGTAAGCGAACAATAAAAAAATAATAAAATAAAATCTAGCACAAAATCCCTGGATGAGTTGGCTTTACAGGATAACTTTACCAATCATTCAATGAATCACTAGTGCTTCTCAAACTATTAGAAAAATTTGTAGACAAGGGATGACTTCAAAGCTCTGTAAGAGGCTATTATTATTCTAATTGTAAAATGAGGTTAACATGCAGCAAAGAAATAAAATTATAAGCCAATAACCCTGCTGAACAAAGATGCTAAAGTACTAAACAAAATACTAGCAAACTGGATCCAGCAATACATCAAAAATATCCTACACCGTGATCAAGTGGGATTTATCCCAGTGTTGCAAGGTGGTACAATATTCAGAAATGAATAAATGTTATACATCACATAAAATGAAAGACAAAGATTACATGATCATATCAATGGATTAAAAAAATAGGGACCATACCTCACCATAATAAAGGCTATTTAAAAGAAAACAACCTATAGATGACATAATTCTCAATGGGTACAAATGAAAAGCATCCCCCTTAAGATCGAAAACAAAACAGGGACACCCACTTTGATCACTCTTATTCAACATCATTCTGGAAGTCCTAGTCACAATGATCAGGAAAGAAAAAGAAATAAAAGGCATCCAAGTTTGAAAGGAGGAAGTAAAGCTGGCATTATTAACATATGACAAGATATTGTACATAGAAAACTCTAAAGATCCCACCAAAAACTATTAGACCTAATAAATGAATTTAGCAAAGTAGGAGGATACAAAACCAATATTAAGAAGTCAAAGGCATTTTTTCATACACCAACAATAAGCTATCACAAATAAAAACTAAGAAAACTATTCTATTTACTATTGCAATAAAAAATAATGTATCTAGGAATGCACCTAACAAAGGGGGTAAAAGACCTGTCTCAGAAACTATAGGCCATTGAAAAAAATTGAGGAAGATACACATAAGCAGAAGCATATACTATGTTTATGGATTGGAAGAATTAGCATCATTAAAATGTCCACGCTACCCAAAGCAATCTATAGATTTAATGCAATTCCTATTAAAATACCAATGTCATATTTCACAGGCCTAGAACAAATATTCCAAAAATTTATATGGACCCATAAAAGATCCTGACTAAACTCAGCAATTTTGTGAAAGAAGACCAAAGCTGGAGGTATTATAGCTCCTGATAGCAAACTTTACTAT
The DNA here is from genome assembly GCA_004026545.1 of Mormoops blainvillei. Classification (NCBI taxonomy): domain Eukaryota; kingdom Metazoa; phylum Chordata; class Mammalia; order Chiroptera; family Mormoopidae; genus Mormoops; species Mormoops blainvillei. The sequence goes on along the minus strand of PVJD01001551.1, from coordinate 8,144 downwards.
AAGACCACGACAATCAAAACAACATGATACTGGCATAAAAACAGATATATAAATCAATGGAACAGAACAGAGAGCCCAGGAATAAACCTACACCTATGTGATCAATTGATACTTGACAAAGCTGGCAGAGTATATAATGGAATACAGACAGTCTCTTCAACAAACAGTGTTGGCAAAACGACTGGTACATGCAAAAAAATAAAACTATACAACAAGCTTACACTATACACAAAAACAAACAAAATAGGTTAAAAGACTTCAATAGATGTCACAAAACCATGAAAATCCTGGAAGAAATCATACTCAGTAAAATCTCAGATATCCCATGAACAAGAATTTCCCCATATATCCACAAAGGCACTGAAAACAAAGGAGAAAATGCAGTTCCATTTTTAGTTTTCTGAGGAAATTCTGTACTGTTTTCCGCAGTGGCTGCACCAGTCTGCATACCCACCAACAGTGTATAGGGTTCTCTTTTCTCCACAACCTCGGCAGCACTTGTTGTTTATTGATTTGGTTATGAAAACCATTCTGCCTGGTGTGAATTTGTATCTCATTGTGGTTTTAATTTGCATCTCTCTGATGGCTAGTGATGCTGAGCATCCTTTCATATGTTTCTGGTCCCTGTATATGTCCTCCTTGGAGAAGTGTCCGTTTAAGTCCTTTGCCCATTTCTTAACTGAGTTGTCTTCCTGGAGTGGTGTTGTATGAGCTCTTTATATATTTTGGAGATCAAACCCTTGTCTGATATATCATTGGCAAATATATTTTCCCATATGGCTGGTTCCCTTTTCATTTTGCTGATGTTCCCTTTAGCAGTGCAGAAGCTTCTTATTTTGATGAAGTCCCATTTGCTTATTCTTTCCTTTATGCCTGTTGCTCTAGGGGGACATATCAGTAAAAATATTGCAGCATGGAATATCAGAGATTTTCATGCCTGTGCTCTTCACTAGGCCTTTCATGGTGTTGGCACTTATAATTCAACCTTTTACCCATCTTGAGTGAATTTTTGTGTATGGTGTAAGTTGGTGATAGAGTTTCATTTTTTTAGCATGTGGCTGTCCAGATGTCCCAAGACCATTTGTTGAAGAGGCTATTTTTATGTTATTTTGTGCTTTTGTCTCCTTTGTTGAATATTAATTGACCATAGAGACATGGGTTTATTTCTGGGTTCTCTTCTCTTCCATTGATCTATGTGTCTGTTCTTATGCCAGTAGTAAACTGTTTAGATTACAGTATCCTTCTAGTATAATATCAGGTATTCTGATCCCTTTGACTTTGTTATTCTTTCTCAAAATTGCTGCAGCTATTCAGGGTGACTTATGGTGCCATATAAATTTTTTAAATGTTGGTTCTATATCTGGGAAATTTCACTGGTATTTTAAAAGGGATTGCATTGAATCTATAACTTGCTTTGTGTAGTATGGACATTTTGATGATGTTCTTTCAGTCCATGAACACAGCATATGCTTCCATTTATTTATATCTTCCTTAATTTATTTCTTTAGTGTTATATAGTTTTCTGAGTATAGGTCTTTTACCTCCATGGTAAAGTTTATTCTTAGGTCCTTATTTTGTTATTGTTGTTGTCGTTGCTATAGTTAATAGATTTTTTTAAAAAATCTCTGATTCTTATATTTCATTGTTGGTGTATAAGAATGCCTTCAATTTCTGAGTATTGACTTTGTATCCCACTGTTTTGCCTAATTCACTTATTATGTCAAGTAGTTTTTTGGTAGAGTCTATGGGGTTTTCTATATACACTGTTGTTGGAAATATAGACTGGTGCAGCCTCTGTGTAAAACAGTATGGAATTTCCTCATAAAACTAAAAATGGAACTTCCTTTTGACTTAGTGATTCAATCCAGAAACATCAATTCAAAAGAATGTATGTACCCCAATCTTCATAGCAGCACAATTTACAATAGCCAAGTGTTGGATGAAAATTAGGTCCCCTTCAGTAAAAAGTGAGTGGATCAAAAAACTATGGTATATTTACACAATGGAGTACTGTGCAGCAGAAAGAAAAGAGGAGCTCATACATTCATGACAGCTTGGATGGATCTGGAGAGCATTATGCTAAGTGAAATAAGTCTGGTTGTGAAAGACAAATACCATATGATTTCACCTATAAGTGGAGACTAATCAATAGAGCAAGCAAGCAAGTAAAATGTAACCAGAGATATTGAGGTGAAGAACAAACTGACAGTGAACAGAAGAGAGTGGGGAGGGGAAGACAGCGGGAAACACGAAGGGTAGTCAAGAAAAATATATGGGGGACTCCTGGACAAAGTCAAGGGGTGTGGGATCAAGGGTGGGGAGAGGGAGTGGAAAGGGGGGGGAAGTAGTTGGTGGAAAATAGACCAAACTATACTTGAACAACAAGTACAGTTTTGTCTCGAATATAAAAGACAAAAAAAGGAAACAAAGGAGGAAATTAACAAATAGGTCTTCATCAAATTACAAAGCTCTGTACAGCTAAAGAAACCATCAGCAATAGGAATAGGGAACCCACTGTATGGGAAAACACATTTGCTAATGATACATCTTATAAAGATTGAATCTCCAAAGTATACAAATAACACATACAACTCAACACCGGAAACACAAGCAACCCAGTTAAGAAAATGGGAAAAAAACTTGAATAGACACTTCTCCAAAGAGGACATAGGCATATGAAAAAATGCTCAACATCACTAATAATCAGCAGAACACTATTTAAAACCTCAAAGAGATATCATCTTGCACCTGTCAGAATGGCCACCATCAGTAAATCAAACACTATGTGTTGGTGAGGATATGGAGAAAATGGAACCCTAGTGCACTCTTTGTGGGAATGTAGGCTGGCGCAGCCACTGTGGAAACACTATGGAGTATCCTTATAAAATTAAAAATGGAACTCCATTTTGAACTAATGATTCCACTTCTGGAAATAAATCCTAAGAATCCCAAAACACCAATACAAAAAATATATGCACCACTATGTCTATAGCAATGCCATTTAAAATAGCCAAGATTTGGAAACGGCATAAATGCCCATCAGTAGATGAGTGGAATAAAATGCTGTGGTACATTTATACATGGATCAGTAAAAAATTAGAGAATCTTACATTTATAACAGCACAGATGGACATGGAGATTATTATGCTAAGTGAATTAATGTACATAGTGAAGAAAATACTACATAATCTCACTTATATGTGGAATCTAATGAACACAATATACTAACATACAAAATAGCAACAGAAGCTTAGATACATGAAACAGATTGAAAGCTGCTGGAAAGGAGTGGGGTATGGGATGAACATGGTGAAGGAATTAACCAAAGAACCTTTATGCACAAACCATAGATATGGAAAGCAGTATGGGGATTGACTTAGGGAGAGGTAAGGGATGGAGCTTGGTGGAGGTGGGGAAAGGAAGAAAATGCAGGAACAACTGTAATAGCATACACAATAAAAAATAAACTAAAATATTTTTGAAGGAAGGTTGCTGTTCTTTTTCTCCCCAATTTTATTTTTTCTTTTTTTATTGTGTTTCAGGTACAGTTTTGTTCATTATTCCCCCAACACTCCACCCTCCATCCCCCAATTCCCACCTCCCACCCAATTGGCACCCTATTGGTAGGATTCCTATCCTACCCCCTTTTGGCTTTGTCTGTGAGTCCATTATACATGTTCCTTGATTATCCTCCCTCTATTTCCCCTTGTTATCCCCTTCTCCCTCTCCTCTGTTTACTGTCAGTTTGTTCTTTATTTCAATGTCTCTGGTTATATTTTACTTATTTGTTCTGTTGATTAGTTTCTAGTTATAGGTGAAATCATATGGTGTTATTCTTTCACAGCCTGGCTTATTTCACTTCGCATAATGCTCTCTGGATCCATCCATGCTGTCATGAAGGGTAGGAGCTCCTTCTTTCTTTCTGCTGTGTAGTATTCCATTGTGTAAATGTACCACTGTTTTTTGATCCATTCATTTACTGATTGGGACCTAGGTTGCTTCCAACACTTGGCTATTGTAAATTGTGCTGCTATGAAGAGTAGTGTGCATAGGTGCTTTTGAATAGGCGTTTCTGGGTTTTTCATAATCATTCTCATTACTGACAGGCAGTTAGGTGGCTGGCATATTCTGAAATCAGGAAATCAAGGACATTCTTTGTTTACTTCTGAATTAATGGTTTCGCATTTCAGTATTCTGAGGGGAAATTCAAATTTTTAAATTTCATTACTATAGCCAAAGACTGGATATCACTTAGCAGTCAGTACTCTCTCAACTGCAAGGAATAGAAGCCAAACTGAAAGTAGATCACGTGAAAAAAGGAAATACCGACTTACATAAGAAATTTATAAAAAGGGAAAAGGTGAAGTATCACAATGACTGGATCTAGGCATTTATATATTTCAGGACTTGTATTCTCCTTTTCTCACCCTTATTTCTTTTTCACTCCCTCACCACACCTCACATATCTATCTTTTGTTTTCAACATTAAATCAGTATTTGCAATAAAGAATTTGCCTCCAGAAGCTCCAGAATACTTTACATAGTTTGCAACTGGACAGGAAAGATGCATCTCTCTTGACTTCAGTTGGAAAGTATTCAAACAAAGAACAAGGACTGGTGTCTGACTTGTCACTTGGAAATACTTTGGAATAGAGAAAATTTTGGCAAACACAAAAATAAGTGTTCAGATCATTCTTCTATTCTGAGGAATAATGTTTTGTGTGTTTATAACCTTATGTGATGCTTACAAGTCACCATGAGGAAAACCATGTTTAAAAAAATATACAGAAAGACATACCTTTGTTAATTAAAGGAAAGATAATGGCTTCATGAAAGTATATTACTTTAAGTAAAAGTAAACTGATGAATAATGAGACAATAAAGTACAACTGAATTCTTCTAATTAAATTTGCTTGAAGCTGGAAAAACTGCTTAGAGATGTTAGTAATTTGTTCTTGACATGCCCTCCTTCTTATCTTAGCCCTGCCACCATTTTATTAGTCATCCTTTAGTCTATTAAAAGCATTATGTGTTCCAGAAACCTAATAATATTGAGGTTTAATATTAATCATATGAAAGTGTATACCACTTTACCATTCTTTTACATTGCATCTGTAAATGATGACTTGTAAATTCGTATGTCGCTAAGGATAAACAGCCTGTTTGCTTAAAGGATTCTAAGAGCTAAATTCAAAGAAAGCAGACTCCAGTCTTCAGGCATGTCGGCTTCATGAGATTTGCTGACCTTTTCCTGTAAAGTTGTTAGTGGAAATTAAACTCTTCCACTGGCTCACAAGAAAAGCATTCTAAATACCCACACAAGGGGAATTGTGTGGCATGATTTATTCATATAGAGATAGAAGTTGCTTGCTCAGTTTCCAGTGTTACAACTCCATCTGTCCTGCCATGGAAAAAGTCCGACTCTATCTTCATGTGATAACTCTGGCTTCACTCTTTTTTCTCAGGTTTGCTTTGGCTTTTCAGGATCTTGTGATTCTCTACAAATCTGATGATTTTTTTTCTTTCTTTAAAAATACCATTGGGATTTTGATGAGGTTTGTATTACATCTGTAACTCACTTTGGGTAATATGGACATTTTACCTATGTTGATTCTTCCAATCCATAAACACAGGATATCTTTCCATTTCTTTGTGTCTTTTTCAATCTCTTCTAATAATGCTTTGCAGTTTTCAGTGTATGGGTCCTTCACATTCTTTAAGTTTATTTTTAGGTATTTTATTATTTTTGTTGAAGTTGAAAAAGGAAATTTTTAAATTTATTTTCAGAAATTTCATTGTTAGTATATATGAATGCAATGGGTTTTTGTACATTGATTTTGTATCCTTCAACTTTATTATATTTGCTTATTTTTCTAATAGTTTTTTCAGTATAGCCCTTGAGTTTTTAGAGACAGACTGATAGATAGAGAGAAGAATCATAGCTAAGAGGGGAGGTTGTAGGTGGAAGGATTGAACAAAAAGAAAAAAGTAATTATGGATATGGACAACAGTGTGGTGATTGTTGGGACAAGGGGAGTATTAGGGTAAAGGGGAGTAAATGGTAAAGGAAAAATACAATATAATTTTTTTAAAATACAGATTTTTTTAAGCTTGAAAAAATCATGTCATGTAAAAAAAGTGACCATTTTACTTCCTTATTCTCAGTTTAGACTCTTTATTTCTTTCTCTTGCCTGATTGCTGTAGCTAGTACTTAAAGTGCTATATTGAATAAGAGTGGTGAGAATGGACATCCTTGTCTTGTTCCTGATCTTAGAGGAAATGCTTTCACTTTTTCAAAATTGAATATGACATTGGCTGAGGGTTTTTCACATGGTCTTCATGTTGAGGCACTTTTCTTCCAGACTAATTTTATTGAGTGTTTTAATCATAATGGATGCTGTATCTTATCAAATGCTTTCTTTGTAAATATTAGTGGGATCATATGATTTTTATCCTCTATACTATTAATATGATATTACATTGATCAATTTGCACATGGTGAAACATCCTTGTTCCCTAGGAATCAACCCCACTTGATTTTGTAATGTATTATTATTATTACTTTTTAAATCCTCACGTGAGGATAGGTTCATTGATTTGAGAGAGGGGAGCTGAGAGACATCTACATGAAAGAGAAACATTTATTGGTTGCCTCCCATACATGCCCTGGCCAGGGATCATCCTGTAGCCTAGGTATGTGTTCTGACCAGGAATTGAAGCCACAACCCTATTGTATATGGAATGACACTCCAGCAATGTGAGCCACCTAGCCACATAAAAAGTGATGTATTATTTTTTCTTTCTTTCTTTCTTTCTTTCTTTCTTTCTTTCTTTCTTTCTTTCTTTCTTTCTTTCTTTCTTTCTTTCTTTCTTTCTTTCTTTCTTTCTTTCCTTTCTTCATTTTTCTTTCTTTTCTCCTTTCTTTTTCTTTTTACTTTTATTTTTTTTAACCCATTTGAATTTTATTTTTTGGCATATTTTAATGATTATTCTATTAGAGTTGTCCCATTTTTCCTCCCCTTTCTCCCCTCTACCATGCATCGCATCCCATCATCATCTTCTCCCCTTAGTTCATTCCTTTGGGTTTAACATACCAGTTCTTTGGCTTCTCGTTTCCTATACTATTCTTAACCTCCCCCGTCTATACTTTCTGTCAACATTTTCCCATCGCCACGTTCCCCAGCCCCACCCACCCTCAATTCTTTGTCGATGGGTCCTTTATGCATGTTCCTTGATGACCCTTCCCCTTCTTTTCCCCCCTTGCCCCCCTCCCTCCTCCCCTCTGGTTACTGTCAGTTTGTTTTTTATTTCAATGTTTCTGGTTATATTTTGCTTGCTTGTTTATTTTGTTGATTACGTTCGACTTAGAGGTGAGATCATATGGTATCTGTCTTTCACTGCCTGGCTTGTTTTACTTAACATAATACTCTCCAGTTCCATCCATGCTGACATGAATAGTAGTAGTTCTTTCTTTCTTTCTGCTGTGTAGTATTCCATTGTGTAAATATACCACAGTTTTTTGACCCACTCATTTACTTTTTTGCACAGAGGTTACTTCCAACACTTGACTATTGTAAGTTGTGCTGCTATGAACATTGGGGTGCATAGGTTCTTTTGAATTGACGTTTCAGGGTTCTTAGGGTATAATCCCAGCAGTGGAATTGCTGGGTCAAAAGGCAGTTCTATTTTTAGTGTTTTGAGGAAATTCCATACTGTTTTTCACAGTGGCAGCACCAGTCTGCATTCCCACCAACAGTGTACTAGGGTTCCCTTTTCTCCACATCCTCACTAGCACTTGGTGTTTGTTGATTTGTTTATGAGGGTCATTGCCGGGAGCCAGCATGTCTGGACCGTTTGACAAAGTCACGGGCAGCAGAGGGCCTGTGCAAAGCGCTCGCCCCTCAGCTGCGCTGCTGAGAAGTCTCTTCAGGGAAGGGATTGCTCTGGGAATGGTGGTGGCTATAGGAATGTTGGTGATTTTGCTGATTACAGGATTCAATGAGTCAGTATCAGGGTCTGGGTCTGGAGAATTGGGAAGGGAGGCATTTAGAGGAATAAGAGAGGCAAACGAAACTTGTGCTACGTGTCTTAGAAAGTTTACAGGACTAAGTTCTGAGAAAGCCCTATGCTTGTTACAAGAATT